>APFE030437655.1:56669-103746 GCA_000404065.3 Pinus taeda | reverse complement strand
TTTCAATGATCGTTTTCGACATGTCTGCTCTTTGACTACTTGTTAACTCCCTCTATATATAATTGATTTGGTAAATGAGTCAATTTCAATTTCAAATTTAAATTTATTTTTTGCTTTGTTTCATTTCTATGTCCATTTATAATTCATAAATTAAAATGGAAAAATACAATTATGTAAGTTTCTCCTGGTATCGGTTACTGCAAAATCCTATTTTCTCATACTATTCTAGTTCTATTCAAAATCTAAGGCATTCATTTTAAAGTACATGTCAATTTCTAAGATATTGCCTACATGTACATGTTAATTTATATTCAAATTGTATTCAATGTCAATTTCAATTTCAAATTTTTGTTTCTATTTCTATTTCTTATTTAATTTCTATCTCCATTAACACATTAGAAATTGAAATAGAAACATCTAGATGACAATTACTCAGTGCATAGATGATTACAAGTTATTTAATTGGTTGAGTTAACAAGTGGTAAAACTCTACATGTGAACTACGGGATTTGTCCAATGGTTTTGAGGCGTGAGATGACCATAACGACCTACTTTTCAATTATCGTTTTCGACATGTCTACTCTTTGACTACTTGTTAACACCGTTTTTATATAATTGATTTCATTAAAAGAATCAATTTCAATTTCAAATTTAAATTCCTATTTTTTATTTTATTTCTATCTCCATTTACACTTCATAAATTAAAAATGGAAAAATACAATTATGTAAATTTATCCTTGTATAGGTTATTGCAAAACCTTATTTTATCATACTATTTTAGTTCTATTCAAAATATAAGGCATTGATTTTAACGTACATGTCAATTTCTAAGTAGCTGCCTACATGTAAGTGTTAATTTATATTTATATTCTATCAATGCCAATTTAAATGTCAAATTTCTGTTTCTATTTCTATTTCTTATTTTATTTCTATCTCCATTAACACATTAGAAATTGAAATGGAAACATCTAGACATACAATTACTTAGAACATAGATGATCGCAAGTTATTTAATTGGTTGACTTAATAAGTGGAGAAACTCTACATGTGAACTATGAGATTTGTCCAACGGTTCTGAGGTGTGAAATGACCATAATGACCTAGTTTTCAATAATTGTTTTCGGCATGTTTGCTCTTGGACTACTTGTTAACTTCATTTTTACATAGTTGATTTCGGTAAAGAGTTAATTTAAATTTCAAATTTAAATTTCTAGTTTTTATTTTATTTCTATCTCCATTTACACTTCATAAATTAAAATGGAAAAATACAATTACAAATTTCTCCTCGTATAGGTTACTGCAAAACCCCATTTTCTCATACTATTTCAGTTTTGTTCAAAATCTAAGGCATTGATTTTAACGTACATGTCAATTCCTTAGACGTTGCCTACATGTACGTGTTAATTTATATTTATATTATATTCATTGACAATTTCAATTTCAATTTTTTGTTTCTATTTCTATTTCTTATTTTATTTCGATCCCCATTAACACATTAGAAATTGAAATAGAAACATCTAGACATATAATTACTTAGTACATAGATGATCACAAACTATTTAATTGGTTGACTTAACTAGTGGAAAAACTCTGCACGTTTACTATGAGATTTGTCCAATGGTTCCGAGTTGTGAGATGAACAGAACGACCTAGATTTCAAAGATCGTTTTCGACATGATTTCTCTTTGACTACTTGTTAACTCACTTTTTACATAATTGATTGTGGCAAAAGAGTCAATTTAAATTTCAAATTTATTTATTTCTATCTCTATTTACACTACATAAATTAAAATGGAAAAATACAATTATGTAAATTTCTCCTCGTATAGGTTACTACAAAACCCCATTTTCTCATACTCTTTAAGTTGTATTCAAAATCTGAGGCATTGATGTTAAAGTACATGTCAATTTCTAAGACGCTGCCTACACGTATGTGTTAATTTATATTCATATTCTATTCAATGTCAATTTCAATTTCAAATTTCTGTTTTCTATTTCTTTTTCTTATTTTATTTCCATCTCCATTAACACATTAGAAATTGAAATAGACACATATAGACAGAAAATTACTGAGTAAATAGATGATCACAGGTTATCTAATTGGTTGAGTTTACAAGTGGAAAAACTCTACATCTGAACTATGAGATTTGTCCAACGGTTTCGAGGTGCAAGATGACCATAACGACCTAGTTTTCAATGATCATTTTCAACATGTATGCTCTTTGACTACTTGTTAACTCCCTTTTTACATAAATGATTTCGGTAAAAGAGTCAATTTCAATTTCAAATTTAAATTTCTATTTTTATTTAATTTCTATCTCCAGTTACACGTCATAAATTGAAATTGAAAAAATTAATTATGTAAATTTCTTCCTTCATACAGGGTTACTAACAAAACCCAATTTTTTCATACTATTTCAGTTCTTATTCAAAAATCTTAAGCATTGATTTTAACGTACCATGTCAATTTCTAAGACAACTACCAACTATGTACGTGTTAATTTATATTTATGCTCTATTCAATGTCAATTTCATTTCCAAATTTCTATTTCTGTTTCTTATTTATTTCTATCACCATTGACACATTAGAAATTGAAATAGAAACATCTAGACATAAAATTACTGAGTACATAGATGATCACAAGTTATCTAATTGTTTGAGTTAACAAGTGGAAAAACTATACATGTGAACTACGAGATTTGTCCAATGGTTCCAAGGTGCGTGATGACCATAACGACCTAGTTTTCATTGATCGTCTTCGACATGTCTACTCTTTCACTATTTGTTAACTGCCTTTTTACATAATTGATTTCGGTAAAAGGGTCAATTTCAATTTCAAATTTAAATTTCTATTTTTTATCTTATTTCTATTTCCATTTACACTTCATAAACTAAAACTGAAAAATACAATTATGTAAATTTCTCCTCATATAGGTTACCGCAAAACCCCATTTTCTCATATTATTTCAGTTGCATTCAAAATATAAGGCATTGATTTTAACTTACATGTCAATTTCTAAGACGTTGGGCACATGTACATGTTAATTTATATTTATAATGTATTAAATGTCAATTTCAATTTCAAATTTCTGTTTCTATTTCTATTTCTTATTTTATTTTTGTCTCCATTAACACATTAGAAATTGAAATAGAAACATCTAGACATACAATTACTGAGTACATAGATGACCACAAGTTATTTAATTGGATGAGTTAACAAGTGGAAAAACTCTACATGTGAACTACGAGATTTGTCCAATAGTTTTGGGGTACGAGATTACCATAACGACCTAGTTTTCAATGATCATTTTCAACCTGTTTTCTCTTTGACTACTTGTTAACTCCCTTTTTACATAATTGATTTCGGTAAAGAGTCAGTTTCAATTTCAATTTCAAATTTCAATTTTTTATTCTATTTCTATCTCCATTTACATTTCATAAATTAAAATGGAAAAATACAATTATGTAAATTTCTCCTTGTATAGGTTATTGCAAAACCCCATTTTCTCATACTATTTCAGTTCTATTCAAAACCTAAGGCATTGATTTTAACGTACATGTCAATTTCTAAGACGTTGCCCACATGTACATGTTAATTTATATTTATATTCTATTCAATGTCAATTTCAATTTCAAATTTCTGTGTCTATTTCTATTTCTTATTTTATTTCTATCTCCATTAACACATTAGAAAGTGAAATGAAACTTCTAGGCAAACAATTATTGAGTACATAGATGATCACAAGTTATCTAATTGTTTGAGTTAACAAGTGCAAAACTCTACATGTGAACTACGAGATTTGTCCAACGGTTTCGAGGTGCGAGATGACCGTAATGACCTAGTTTTCAATTTATGTTTCGACATGCCTTCTCTTTGACTACTTGTTACCTCCCTTTTTACATAATTGATTTTGGTAAAGAGTCAATTTCAATTTCAAATTTAAATTTCTATTCTTTATTTTATTTCTCTCTCTTTAGACTTCATAAATTAAAATGGAAAAATAAAATTATGTAAATTTCTCCTTGTATAGGTTACTTCAAAACCCCATTTTATCATACTATTTCAGTTCTATTCAAAATTTGAGGCATTGATTTTAAAGTACATGTCAATTTATAAGACATTGCCCACATGTACGTGTTAATTTATATTTATATTGTATTCAATGTCAATTTCAATTTCAAATTTCTGTTTCTATTTCTATTTCTTATTTTATTTCTATCTCCATTAACAAATTAGAAAGTGAAATAGAAACATCTAGGCAGACAATTACTAAGTACATAGATGATCACAAGTTATCTAATTGGTTGAGTTAAACAGTTGAAAAATTAATGGTGAATATAGAGAATTTTTCCAACGGTTACCGAGGTGCGTGCTGACCATAACGACTACTCGTTTTACTGAACGTTTTTCACATTGTCTGCTTTGAACTAATGTCTTACCTTTTTTTACATAAGTCTGATTTCGTAAAAAGTTCCATTCTCCAGATTTTCACAATTTAATTTCTTTTTTTTATTTTATTTACTCTATTTACACTTCTTAAATTAAATGGAAAATAAATTATGTATAAATTTTTCCTCGTATAGGTTATGCAAACCCCATTTCTTTCATACTATTTTATCAGTTTCTATTCAATCTAAGGCATTGCATTTTTAAGTAATGTCAAATTTCTAGACATTAACCCCAGTTTCTCTACTACTTATCAGTTCTATTCAAAATCTAAGGCATTGATTTAACGTACATGTCAATTTCTAAGACATTGCCCACATGTACGTGTTAATTTATATTTATATTGTATTCAATGTCAATTTCAATTTCAAATTTATGTTTCTATTTCTATTTCTTATTTTATTTATGTTTCCATTAACACATTAGAAATTGAAATAGAAACATCTAGACATACAATTACTGAGTACATAGATGACCACAAGTTATTTAATTGGTTGAGTTAATGAGTGGAAAAACTCTACATGTGTACTACAAGACTTTTCCAATGGTTTTGAGGTGCATGGTGACCATAACGACCTAGCTTTTAATGATCGTTTTCGACATGTCTTCCTTTGACTACTTGTTAACTCCCTTTTTACATAATTGATTTGGGTAAAAGAGTCAATTTCAATTTCAAATTTAAATTTCTATTTTTTATCTTGTTTCTATCTCCATTCACACTTCATAAAGTAAAATGGAAAAATACAATTATGTAAATTTCTCATCATATAGGTTACCACAGAACCCCATTTTCTCATACTATTTCAATTCTATTCAAAATCTAAGGCATTGATTTTAACGTACTTGTAAATTTCTAAGAAATTGCCTACATGTACGTGTTAATTTATATTTATATTCTATTCAATGACAATTTCAATTTCAATTTCAATTTTTTGTTTCTATTTCTATATCTTACTTTATTTCTTTCTCCATTAACACATTAGAAATTCAAATAGAAACATCTAGACATACAATTACTTAGTACATAGATGATCACAAGTTATCTAATTGGTTGAGTTAACCAGTGGAAAAACTCTACATGTGAACTACGAGATTTGTCCAAGGGTTCTGAGGTGGGAGATGACCATAACCACCTAGTTTTCAATGATAGTTTTCGACATGTATGCTCTTTGACTACTTGTTAACTCCCTTTTTTAAAAATTGATTTCGGTAAAAGAGTCAATTTCAATTTCAAATTTAAATTTCTATTTTTTATTTTATTTGTATCTTCCTTTACGCTTCATAAATTAAAATGGAAAAATAAAATTATGTAAATTTCTCCTCATATAGGTTACTGCAAATCCAATTTTCTCATAATATTCCAGTTCTATTCAAAATCTGAGACATTGAATTTAACGTACATGTCAATTTCTAAGACACTGCGTACATGTACGTGTTAATTTATATTCATATTCTATTCAATGTCAATTTCAATTTCAAATATATGTTTCTTATTTTATTTCTATCTCCATTAACACATTAGAAAGTGAAATAGAAACATTTAGGCAGACAATTACTGAGTACATAGATGACCACAAATTATCTAATTGGTTGAGTTAACAAGTGGAAAAACTCTACATATGAACTATGAGATTTGCGCAACTGTGTCGAGGTGCAAGATGACCATAATGACCTAGTTTTCAATGATCGTTTTTGACATGTCTACTCTTTGACTACTTGTTAACTCCCTTTTTACATAATTGATTTCGGTAAAAGAGTCAATTTCAATTTGAAATTTATATTTGTATTTTTTATTTTATTAGTATCTCAAGTTACATCTCATAAATTAAAATGGAAAAATACGATTATGTAAATTTCTCCTTGTATAGGTTACTACAAAACCCCATTTTCTCATACTATTTTAGTTCTATTCAAAATTTGAGGCATTGATTTTAACGTACATGTCAATTTCTAAGACGTTGCCCACATGTACGTGTTAATTTATATTTATATTCTATTCAATGTCAATTTAAATTTCAAATTTCTGTTTATATTTATATTTCTTATTTTATTTTTATCTCCATTAACACATTAGAAAGTGAAATAGAAACATCTAGGGAGACAATTACTCTTTTTTTTACTGAAGCAAGAGATGAACCTTCTATTGACTTAGGAAAGCAAATAATGTAGAAAGTTTACAACAAGCGCTCAGAGGCGCAAAAAAAAACCAAAGTCTAAACTGCCATGGACCCACAAGCAAAGATGTGGACCCTCGAGTCCAAATGCTTGTCCGTAGCTGTTGATCTGTCTCCTTATAATCTGATGGTCTAAGTTTGTAACACGTGGAGCAAAATCCCGCAGAAAACCACTAAAATGCTCGACTAACTATAGCCATCGATCTTCCCCTTCTGATCCGATGGCTACTATCCAAATTGCATACCCTAAAAAGCTTGAGGAATACTGTGCGATGAGGGTGGTATTCCCTCACCCTCCCCTGCCACATGTTGTTCGTTGAGTGGCATCGCCAACTTTTCTGAAAAACCACTTTTGGGTTCAAGGGCTCCCGATAAGAGTGGTAAACCGTAAGCAGTTTTGACCATCCCGACCCACAAACCTGCATGACAAACTGTGGCTGTAGATCTGCCCCCTTCTGGTCTGACAACTGAAATCAAAGTTGTGTAGCATAGAAGCCCGAGGAATACTGTACGACGAGAGCGGTAAGCTCTTTCCTTCTCCCGCCACGCATTGGTCGCTGAGTGGCATCGCCTGACTTTCAGGAAAACTGCTTCTGGGTTATAAGGCACCCAATGAGGGTGGTTTTTCCCAAGCAGTTCTGCACTTCGGTTTTCTTTTCCTCTTGCCCCCGCTACACTGCTCGAGGAAGACGCACCTGGAAGGGTCGCCCCCTACATGGAATCCCTATGTCGATCTTCTTGATTTTCTTGGTGACACATCTCCTCTAAGCTTTTCCTCCCTGTAGCTCTTAGGCTAATGTATAATTTGCTAACTTTCTGAGAGGTCCTAAAGTGCTCTTCCTTTTTAAAACTTTCTACTGTGTTCTTATTCCTCATTGACAAAAGGTAAAATATTGTCTCTTGGTATGTTATGATATTGTTGTCTGTCCATGAGAGCCCAAGATGAGCATTCATCTCGCAGCGTATTGTCTGTTACCTCCTCCCACCTGTAACACATGTTGGTTCATTTGCTTCTAACCCCCCATTGGCCAGTGAGTCCGCTACTTTGTTGGCTTCCCTGCGAACATGCACAAATCTGAGAGTTCAGAGAATTATTAGGTGTGCTTGAATTTTGTGATAGAGTTGTAGAAGTCACCAGTGACCTGAAATTTTCTCTGGTGTAGATCCTGCACTTATCGCTAGACCGAATTAATGACTAATTCTGAGTCAGCCTTAATGATAACATTACGCATGTTGTACTTGATCAGTATTTCCAAGCATAGTTCCATTGCCATGAGTTCAGCCATATTGTTGGTAGCTTTTCCAAGATAACTGTAGAAAATTACATGTATGTTTCCCTTCTCGTCTCTCATGACTCCTGCATACCCAACATCTCCAAGATTTCCTTTAGAGCCTCCATCTATGTTAAATTTTAAGAAACCTTAAGAAGGGGGTGCCAGAAAGGCTCTCCTTCCGAGGTATGCTTGTTGATCTATAGAGGGCTTTGAGGGAGATGTGCCTAAAGCTCCAACTTTTCTAGGATGCTTGCCTCTCTGTGACCTATGGGTTTATCAGTAGAGAAACTCCCAAGGGTGTTGACCGTTTCCTTGAGTTGCTTAAGAATTAGCTTGATGATGCTGCTCAATGGGCTTGTTTTGTCTTTGAAAATCCTGTTGTTGTGCTCCTTCCATACATTACAGATTATGAACCCTGGAGTCAAAGCCCAGGCTATGTTTATTGTCTCATTGTCTGAGAAATCTTGTCTCCAATTCTTTAGCGTAGCAATGATATCATTTTCCTGCCTGTCTGTCTACTCAAAGACATATCTAGCGGAATTCCATAATGTGGCAGTGAAGGAACATAGATTGAGGAGATGATTTGAGGTTTCTTCTTGTTGTCCACACAAGTGACATCTGGAGGGGCCAATGAAGCCTCTATTTCTTAGATTTTCCAAAGTGAGAATCTTGCCCTGTTGAACCAGCCACTTGAACAGTTTGATCTTCATCCAATGAGGGTTAGTCCAAAGGTTTCTTCCAGGTCTTGTCAATGCTTGGGAGGTTAAGCCCTGTAGCTATTCTTTTGGCTTCTTTAAGGTTGAAGATACCTACCTTATTACTTCCCCATCTTAATTGATCATCTGAAGTTGAGGTTAGAATCTGCCTTTTGTCCAGAATATCTTCAAGGGCTTTAGCTTGAGTTTTTAGCGTGTTCATCTCATTGTAAACTAGAAGTTTCCATATTTTGCATTTTCCATTATTCCTTGAATGATCCCAATAGTCACTCACCCTAATCAATCCTTTGTTTATGGTATCTGCTTGGATACTTGCTAATTCCTCATTGCTGAGATTGCCTTCCTGCTGCGAATTGTCCTCCCAGAATATGGCCCATTTTCCACTTTTGATCTCCCAGAAACTATGTTTTTGAACTAAGGCTTTGCTCTCCCAGGACCTATTCCATAGTTGTGAACCTTTCACTTGTCCTATCATTCTTATAAGGTTCATTTCCTGCCAATTCATTGCATACTTTTGTTTCCATAGTATCGCCCAGGGGGCTTGTATTTCCTTCAGCCATCTCCACCAAACTTTAGCACCTAGAACTCTATTTAGAATTTCTGGGTCATGTAAACACAAACCACCATGGGATTTAGGTTTTCATATCCTATCCCAAGCCACTAGAGCCCATTTCTTCTTCTCTTCACCTTTTCCCGAGAGAAAATCTCTTTGAATGTTTCTAATTTGATTAATGACTCTAGTTGGTGCCGGAATGGCAGATAGCATAAAATAGGAATGGTTTGGAGGATTGCCTTAGTGAGAATCAACCTCCCTGCTAAATTTAGGGCTTTGTTTGTCCACTTTCTGATTTTGTCTTTCAATTTATTCAAAACGGGCTCCCAGACGTGTTTGTGCAACGGTTTGTTGGAGAGTGGAACTCCCAGATACTTCGAGGGCAATGAATCTCTTTGAAAGCCTAAAATTCTGCTTCTAAATCAAAATATAGGTATTGAAAAAGAAGTTTTTTGATTTTGTAAGACTTACCTCAGTGCCCCTAGCCATTATAAACTCATGCAAAATTTGCTTGAATGCTTTTGTTTCTTTGATTGTAGGTATGCCTTGAAGCATAGTATCATCCAAAAATTGTTGATGTGTCACCGTGTCTCCATCTCAAATGGGTCTCAATCCTTGAATTCTTCCTTCCTCCTTGGCAGCTTTGATTTCTCTACCTAACCCTTCCATCATTAGAATAAAAAGGAAAGGGGAAAGAGGATCACCTTGCTTGAGACCCCTTGTAGGCTTGAAGGTTCTGGAAGGAGAGCCATTGAGAAGAATTGAATAGCTAGCAATGGTTACAAGAGCCACGAGCCACCTAATCCAATTGTAGTCAAATCCATAGGCTTTTAACACCTCTCTTATGTAAGTCCAGCTAAGTTTATCATAAGCTTTCGGTATGTCCAGTTGAATTATCATCCCTACCTGCTTATTGGTTTTGATTGAATGAACCACTTCATGGGCTTGAATTATGTTATCGAGAATTTGTCTCCCTTCCACATAACCTATTTGCTCCCTTGACACCAGGGTTGGGAGGAGGGGTTTGAGTCGGTTGGCAATTACTTTGGATATAATTTTGTACACCACATTGCATAATGCTATAGGTCTGAATTTGTCTGGAGTGTTGGCCCTTTCTCGTTTGGGGATTAGGGCTATGAAAGATTAATTGAACACCTTCAAGATAGATTTTGATCTTCACGAGTCTTCCACTACCTCTAGTATATCATGCCTTACAATCCTTTAGCATGTTTTGAAAAAGTCCACATTGAAGCCATCTAGGCTGGAGCTTTCCCATTATGCATCTCTGTGATGACTTCCTCAAGTTCCTTCCCTGTTATTGGTCTATTGAGATTGTGATTGTCTTCCCTGGAGATCAATTTAGGAATATACGGAGTAAATCTTCTCATAAATTGTGATCTATCTGCTATGGTTTCCTTAGCAATTTCCTGAAAATGCTGAACCAGAACCTCTTCCATCTCCTCATGAGTATTTTTCCCTGTTTCATGTTGATCTGTGAGTTTCATAATTCTATTGTTGTTTCTGTGCTCTATGGTGTATTTGTGAAAAATTTGGTGTTTCTCTCCCCTTCCTTAATCCATTGGACTATGGATTTCTGTCTCCAGAATATTTACTCTTGTAGACATCTATTCTCCCATTCATGTTGAAGTGAGTCTGCAAGATTTTTCCTTTCCTTTGAGTGTCCTTCTATGATGAGAATTTGGTTTATTTCCTTTAGTTTCCCTTCCACTTCTCCTTTAGCTTTGAATATGTTTCCAAATTCATTCTTGTTCCACTCTTTGAGTCTGCCTTTAATGTGTTTGAGCCTGTGATGTAGAAGGAACATCTTTGTACCTTTTAGGTGAAGCTCTTCTTTCCACCATTTCTCTATGTCTGTGAGGAAATATGAGTGCATGAGCCATACATTCTCAAACCTAAGGGGTTGTTCCTTGGTTTACCGATTAGAGAAGTCTCCAATTGGATGGGCCAGTGGTCAAAACCACCAAAAGGTAGGATGAACGCTGTCAGGCTCCTCCCAGTGAGTAGAAGTTCTTTTGAGATGATAAATCTGTCTAATTTTGAGGCTACATGGGTAGAGCCCCCTCTTTTGTTATTCCATGTGAAAATCCCATTGCCAGTGTCCATATCCACCAGTTTCATATTGGTGAGGAAGTTCTGGAAGGAAACTGAATCCCTTCCAAGTGTTCTAGTTCCCCCTTTTTTTCCGTGAGAGATTGTATCATGTTAAAATATCACCCTAGAATCCAGGGTAAAGCAGGGTATCTATTTTTCATTTCTTCCAGAGAAGTGAGGAGCCAAAGTTTATCTTCCAGAGAAGTGAGAAGCCAAAGTTTATCAAAGAAAGGTTGTTTCTGGATGCCTCTGCATCCTGCAATCCAAATTTCTGAGGATCCCAAAGAGTAAGAATGCCACCAGCAGAGTTATTTGCCTTGACCTCAAGATATTCATATCTATTTAACCATTTTCTATGTTTTTCTCTGACCTTTTCAACTGAGAATTTTGTTTCCTGAATGAACACTATGTCTAGTTTTTCCTCTCTGATTCTATTTCTTAGATTTCTCTGTTTTCTCCTACTCCTTAGTCCTCTAATGTTTCAGGTTGTGATCTTCATTGAGGGGGGAGGGGGGGTAGTGAAGGAGTAACTGGATAGGTCTTTCATCCTACTTGAGTCAATCATGAATTTTCCACATTCAAGCAACAATTCTTTCTATCTCTTTCTTCCTCTTCTCTTTCCTGGGTTTTTAGCCAATTTTCCTGTTATTAACCCCATTGAGGAAACCCCTTTGTTATCCTGGTTGTCGTGTCTTCTTTTGACTCCTAAATCCTTTTGGTGTGACGTGTTAAGGAATATCTATTGTATTTTATCAACTTCCTCCTGTGGTATGGAGTTTATTCCCTGGTTGCCTCCTTGCTCTAGAAACTTTTCTATCTCCAAGTTCTCCATGTCTAGGATCTCCTGTAAGTCTTGGTACTCTGTGTCACTTTCACTTTGAGTCATATCATGGTCTTTTTCTACTTCCATGTTACTCAATGGTTACGTTGTGTGTTCGTTCTGTTCCTGTGTGAACTCCATGCTTGTCTCTTTTCCTTTCCCCCTTGCTGCCTTATTTTCTGTTTTCTTTGGAGTTCCTTCATCTTCTTCTCTTTCTCCTAAGATCTCAAAACTATTGTGACTTGTTGTTCTGTTGTCATTAGGGTTCTTCTGTATCCTTCTTCCCCCTCCTCTCCCTTTTCCTCCCACTATAATAAAACCTGTTGGGTCCTGCCCTTTGTTGGTATTTTGGTATTCCACCTTCTTATTAAGAGGGAAATCTCTGAATAGGCGGCCATGCTCGTGACATTTGCGACATCGGAAAGGAATGTGCTCATAGTCAATTACCTGAACCCATTAATCATCATAGACTTCTAGAATGACCTCATCTGGAAGAGCTTTTGATATTTCCATCTCAACACATATGTGTGCATAGGAGGTATACTTTCCTCATAGCGTTGCCTCTGAAATCTTTAAAAAATGACCTAATTTGTTGCCTATAGCATTTAAATATTCTGTCATCCAATAATCCAAAGGTAAGGAGTAGAGTCTAATCCATACCAGAACCAATGTGAAGGTTTCTCACTCTAGCACAAAGTTCATCATCCACGGACGCATATAGAGACCAACAGCCGCATAGAAGTATGGTCCTCCTTCAAAAATCATGTCTTTGTCCTCCAAGTTCATAAATACCACTGTAAAAAAACCTTTGGATCCTAGATGTATCTTTAACTCCCCTTTTGGTTTCCAATTGTATTTTATCCAAGTGTACAACGCTTTCTCCGTCAGCCAGATTCCCATAAACTTACATATTATAGCATAGTTTGTCATGTGATCCATGTGCTCTTGCAGTGCTGGATCATTTAGTATTACTCATAATTTATCGTTGGACTTTGGCTTACAGGGCCCCATCTTAGTTCTGTTCTCTGCTCTCCGATCTCTGTCTTCTGCTTTCCCCTTCTGTCGGTCTTCCTCGTGGGTCCCATCCTCTACATGGGTTTTGTAGCCTTCATCCTTCTGCGTTTAAGGAATTTTTGTCTTGTCCTTCAAGGAGTGTGGAGGCTTGCTCTTATTTCCTTCTTCGCCTCTGCTTGAGACCACCTTACTATAGGAGGGAGTGGAGCTCCCTCCCTCCTGCAGTTCCATGGTTATCTGTTTATCTCTGTCGCTTCCTTTGTTGAACCCTACCTCCTCTCAAACCTATAGGGAGAAAACTACTCAGTACATAGATAATCACAAGTTATCTAATTTGTTGAGTTAACAAGTGGAAAAAATCTACATGTGCACTACGAGATTTGTCCAATGGTTCCGCAGTGCGAGATGACCATAACGACCTAGTTTTCAATGAACGTTTTTTACATGTCTGCTCTTTGACTACTTGTTAACTCCCTTTTTACATAATTGATTTTGGTAAAAGAGTCAATTTCAATTTCAAATTTAAATTTCTATTTTATATTTTATTTCTATCTCTAGTTACACTTCATAAATTAAAATGGAAAAATACAATTATGTAAATTTCTAATCATATAGGTTACTGCAAAACCCTATTTTCTCATACTATTTTAGTTATATTCAAAATCTAAGGCATTTATTTTAACGTACATGTCAATTTCTAAGACACTGCCTACATGTACATGTTAATTTATATTTATATTCTATTCAATTCCAATTTCAATTTCAAATTTATGTTTCTATCTCTATTTCTTATTTTATTGCTATCTCCATTGACACATTAGAAATTGAAATAGAAACATTTAGACATACAATTATTGAGTACATAGATGATCACAACTTATTTAATTGGTTGAGTTAACAAGTGGAAAAACTCTACATGTGAACTATGAGATTTGTCCAACGATTCCGAGATGCGAGATGACCATAACGACCTAGTTTTCAATGATCGTTTTCGACATGTCTGCTTTTTGACTACTTGTTAACTCCCTTTTAACATAATTGATTTTGGTAAAAGAGTCAATTTAAATTTCTAGTTTTTATTTTATTTCTATCTCCATTTAACTTCATAAATTAAAATGGAAAACACAATTATGTAAATTTCTTGTACTGCAAAACCCCATTTTCTCATATTGTTTCAGTTTTATTCAAAATCCAAGACATTGATTTTAACTTACATGTCAATTTCGAAGACATTTCCCACATGTACGTGTTAATTTATATTTATATTCTATTCAATAACAATTTCAATTCAATTTTTTGTTTCTATTTCTATTTCTTATTTTATTTCTATCTCCATTAAAAGATTAGAAATTGAAATAGAAACATCTAGACATAAAATTATTGAGTACATAGATGATCACAAGTTATTTAATTGGTTGAGTTAACAAGTGGAAAAACTCTACATGTGAACTATGAGATTTGTCCAACGGTTCTGAGGTGCGAGATGACCATAACGACCTAGTTTTGAATGATCGTTTTGGACATGTTTGCTCTTTGACTACTTGTTAACTCCCTTTTTACATAATTGATTTTGGTGACAGAGTCAATTTCAATTTCAAATTTAAATTTTTATTTTTTATTTTATTTCTATCCCCATTTACACTTCATAAATTAAAATGGAAAAATACTATTATGTAAATTTCTCCTCGTATAGGTTACCGCAAAACCCCATTTTCTCATACTATTTTAGTTCTATTCAAAATCTGAGGCGTTGATTTTAACTACATGTCAATTTCTAATACGCTGCCTATGTGCACATGTTAATTTACATTTATATTCTATTCAATGTCAATTTCAATTTCACATTTCTGTTTCTATTTCTATTTCTATTTCTTATTTTATTTCTATCTCCATTAACACATTAGAAATTGAAATAGAAACATATAGAGAGACAATTAATGAGAACATAGATGATCACAAGTTATCTAATTGGCTGATTTAACAAGTGGAAAAACTCTACATGTGAACTACAAGATTTGTCAAATGGTTCTGAGGTGCAAGATGAACATAAAAACCTAGTTTTATTCAAAATCCAAGACATTGATTTTAACGTACATGTCAATTTCGAAGACATTTCCTACATGTACTTCAATTCAATTTTTTGTTTCTATTTCTATTTCTTATTTTATTTCTATCTCCATTAACACATTAGAAATTGAAATAGAAAGATCTAGACATAAAATTACTGAGTACATAGATGATCACAAGTTATTTAATTGGGTGGGTTAACAAGTGGAAAAACTCGCATGTGAACTACGAGATTTGTCCAACGGTTCCAAGTTGCAAGATGATCACACCGACCTAGTTTTCAATGAACATTTTCGACATGTTTGCTCTTTGACTGCTTGTTAACTCCCTTTTCACATAATTGAGTTTGGTAAAAGAGTCAATTAATATTTCAAATTTAAATTTTTATTTTTATTTTATATCTATCTTCATTTACACTTCATAAATTAAAATGGAAAAATACAATTATGTAAATTTCTCCTCCTATAGGTTACTGCAAAATCTCATTTTCTAATACTATTTCAGTTCTATTCAAAATCTAAGGCATTGATTTTAAAGTACATGTCAATTTCTAATACATTGTCTACATGGACGTGTTAATTTATATTTATATTTTATTCAATGTCAATTTCAATTTCAAATTTCTGTTTCTATTTCTATTTCTTATTTTATTTCTATCTCCATTAACACATTAAAAATTGAAATAGAAACATCTAGACAGACAATTACTGAGTACATAGATGATCACAACTTATTTAGTTGGTTGAGTTAACAAGTGGAAAAACTCTACATGTGAACTACGAGATTTGTCCAAAGGTTCTAAGTATGAGGTGACGATAACGACCTAGTTTTCAATGATCATTTTCGACATGTCTACCCTTTGACTACTTGTTAACTCCCTTTTTACATAATTGATTTCGGTAAAAGAGTCAATTTCAATTTCAAATTTAAATTTCTATTTTTAATTTTATTTCTATCTCCATTTACACTTCATAAATTAAAATGGAAAAATACAATTATGTAAATTTATCCTCATACACGTTACTGCAAAAGCCTATTTTCTCATACTATTTCAGTTCTATTCAAAATTTAAGGCATTGATTTTAACGTACATGTCAATTTCTATGACACTGCCTACATGTACATGTTAATTTATATTTATATTGTATTCAATGTCAATTTCAATTTCAATTTTCTATTTCTATTTCTATTTCTTATTTAATTTCTATCTCCATTAAAACATTAGAAATTGAAATAGAAACTTCTAGATAGACAGTTGCTGAGTACATAGATGATTACAAGTTATTTAACTGGTTGACTTAACAAGTGGAAAAACTCTACATGTGAACTACGAGATTTGTCCAACGGTTATGAGGTACGAGATAACCATAACGACCTAGTTTTCAATGATCGTTTTCGAAATGTTTGCTCTTTGACTACTTGTTAACCCCTCTTTACATAATTGATTTTGGTAAAAGGGTCAATTTAAATATCAAATTTAAATTTCTAGTTTTTATTTTATTTCTATCTCCATTTACACTTCATAGATTAAAATGGAAAAATACAATTATGTAAATTTCTCCTCATATAGGTTACTGCAAAAAGCCATTCCCTTATACTGTTTTAGTTATATTCAAAATCTAAGGCATTGATTTCAATGTACATTTCAATTTCTAAGACATTTCCTACATGTACATGTTAATTTATATTTATATTCTATTCAATAACAATTTAAATTTAAATTTTTTGTTTCTATTTCCATTTCTTACTTTATTTCAATCTCCATTTACACATTAGAAATTGAAATAGAAACATCTAGACATACAATTACTGGAGGTCGGTATTGAGTCAACACTGAAGCAGATCTTCATTGCATTGATTAATCAAGAGATCATCTGAGTTTGAGAGATCAAGAGCTTTAGAGTTCTGAGAGGAAGAACCTCAGATGGATCAGATGGAGTATGAGATCTTTCCCTGATCATTAGAAGATCCTCGTCACTATTATCCTCCCTCCAAGCTATTAGAGATGATCACAGGTTATTTAGTTGGTTGAGTTAACAAGTAGAAAAACTCTACATGTGAACTACGAGATTTGTCCAATGGTTCCGAGGTTCCAACGATTCTCTTTGACTACTTGTTATATCCCTTTTTACATAATTGATTTCAGTAAAAGAGTCAATTTCAAATTCAAATTTAAATTTCTAATTTTTATTTTATTTGTATCTCCATTTACACTTCATAAATTAAAATGGAAAAATACAATTATGTAAATTTCTCCTCGTATAGGTTATTGCAAAACCCCATCTTCTCATGCTATTTAAGTGCTATTCAAAATCTGAGGTATTTATTTTAACGTACATGTCAATTTCTAAGACGCTTCCTACATGTACGTGTTAATTTATATTCATATTCTATTCAATGACAATTTCAATTTCAAATTTCTCTCTCTTTCTATTTCTTATTTTATATCTATCTCCATCAACACATTAGAAATTGAAATAGAAACATCTAGACATACAATTACTCACTAAATAGATGATCACAAGTTATTTAATTGGTTGACTTAACAAGTGGAAAAACTCTACATGTGAACTAGGAGATTTGTCCAATGGTTCCGAGATGCGAGATGACCGTAACAACCTAGTTTTCAATGATTGTTTTTGACATGTTTGCTTTTTGACTACTTGTTAACTCCTTTTTTATATAATTGATTTCGGTAAAAGAGTCAATTTCAATTTCAAATTATTTATTTCTATCTCCATTTACACTTCACAAATTAAAATGGAAAAATATAATTATGTAAATTTCTCCTCGTATAGGTTACCTCAAAACCCCATTTTCTCATACTCTTTTAGTTCTATTCAAAATCTGAGGCATTGATGTTAACGTACATGCCAATTTTTAAGATGATGCCCAAATGTATGTGTTAATTTATATTCATATTCTATTCAATGTTTATTTTTCAAATTTCTGTTTCTATTTCTATTTCTTATTTCATTTCAATCTCCGTTAACATATTACAAATTGAAATAGAAACATCTAGACAGACAATTAGTGAGTATCTAGATTTGTCCAACGGTTTCGAGATGCGAGATGAGCATAACGACTTAGTTTTCAATGATCGTTTTTGACATGTCTGTTTTTTGACTACTTGTTCACTCCTTTTTTACATAATTGATTTCGGTCAAAGATTCAATTTTAATTTCAAATTTAAATTTCTATTTTTTATTTTATTTCTATCTCCATTTACACTTCATAAATTAAAATGGAAAAATACAATTATGTAAATTTCTCCTTCTATAGGTTGCTTCAAACCCTTGTTTTCTCATACTATTTCAGTTCTATTCAAAATCTAAGGCATTGATTTTAACGTACATGTCAATTTCTAAGACACTGCCTACATGTACGTGTTAATTTATATTTATATCCTATT
Source organism: Pinus taeda (assembly GCA_000404065.3). NCBI lineage: Eukaryota > Viridiplantae > Streptophyta > Pinopsida > Pinales > Pinaceae > Pinus > Pinus taeda. The sequence goes on along the minus strand of APFE030437655.1, from coordinate 85,156 downwards.
AAATGTCAATTTCAATTTCAAGTTTCTGTTTTTGTTTCTATTTCTTATTGGATTTCTATCTCCATTAACACATTAGAAATTAAAATAGAAACATTTAGACATACAATTACTGAATACATAAATGATCACAAGTTATTTAATTGGTTGAGTTAACAAGTGGAAATGAACTACAAGATTTGTCCAACGGTTCCGAGGTGCGAGATGACCATAACAACCTAGTTTTCAATGATGGTTCTCGACATGTCTGCTCTTTGACTACTTGTTAACTCCCTTTTTACAAAATTGATTTCAGTGAAAGAGTCAACTTAAATTTCGAACTTAAATTTCTAGTTGTTATTTTATTTCTATCTCCATTTACACTTCATAAATTAAAATGGAAAAATACAATAATGTAAATTTCTCCTCAAATAGGTTCCTGCAAAACCCCATTTTCTCATAGTGTTTCAGTTTTATTCAAAATCTAAGGCATTGATTTTAATGTACATGTCAATTTCTAAGACATTGCCTACATGTATGTGTTAGTTTATATTTATATTCTACTCAATGACAATTTCAATTTCAAATTTTTGTTTCTATTTCTATTTCTTATTTTATTTTTATATCCATTAACACATTAAAAATTAAATAGAAACATCTAGACATACAATTACTGAGTAGATAGATGATCACAAGTTATTTAATTGATTCCATTAACAATTGGGAAAACTCTGCATATGAATGACGAGATTTGTCCAACAGTTCCGAGGTGCGAGATGACCATAACGATCTAGTTTTCAATGATCGTTTTTGACATGTTTGCTTTTTGACTACTTGTTAACTCTCTTTTTATATAATTGAGTTCGGTAAAGGAGTCAATTTTAATTTCAAATTTTAATTTCTACTTTTTATTTAATTTCTATCTCCATTTAAGCTTCATAAAATTAAATATTAAAAATACAATTATGTAAATTTCTCCTCGTATAGGTTTCCACAAAACCCCATTTTCTCATACTATTTCATTTCTATTCAAAATCTGAGGCATTGATTTTAACGTACATGTCAATGTCTAAGACGCTGCCTACATGTACGTGTTAATTTATATTCATATTCTATTCAATGTCAATTTCAATTTCAAATTTTTGTTTCTATTTATATTTCTTATTTTATTTCTATCTCCATTAACACATTAGAAATTGAAATAGAAACATCTAGACAGACAATTACTGAGTACATAGATGATCACAGGTTATCTAATTGGTTGATTTAACAAGTGGAAAAACTCTACATGTGAACTACGAGATTTCTCCAATGGTCCCGAGGTGCGCGATGACCATAACGACCTAGTTTTCAAGGATCGTTTTCAACATGTCTACTCTCTGACTACTTGTCAACTCCCTTTTCACATAATTGATTTCAGTAAAAGAGTCAATTTCAATTTCAAATTTAGGTTTCGATTTTTTATTTTATTTCTATCTCTAGTTACACTTCATAAATTAAAATGGAAAACTACAATTATGTAAATTTCTCCTCATATAGGTTACTACAAAACCCCATTTTCTCATACTATTTCGGTTCTATTCAAAATATGAGGCATTGATTTTAACGTACATGTCAATTTTTAAGACACTGCCCACATGTACGTGTTAATTTATATTTATATTGTATTCAACGTCAATTTCAATTTCAAATTTCTATTTCTAGTTCTATTTCTTATTTTATTTCTATCTCCATTAACACATTAGAAAGTGAAATAGAAACATCTAGACATACAATTACTGAGTACATAGATGATCAAAAGTTATTTAATTGGTTGAGTTAACATGTGGAAAAACTCTACATGTAAACTACGAAATTTGTCCAACGGTTCTGAGGTGCGAGATGACCATAACGACCTAGTTTTCAATGATCGTTTTCGACATGATTGCTCTTTGACTACTTGTTGACTCCCTTTTTACATAATTGATTTCAATAAAAGAGTCAATTTCAATTTCAAATTTAAATTTAAATTTGTATTTTTTATTTTATTTCTATCTCCATTTAAACTTCATAAATTAAAATGGAAAAATACAATTATGTAAATTTCTTCTCGTGTTGGTTACTGAAAAACCCAATTCTCTCATACTCTTTCAATTATATTCAAAATCCGAGGCATTGATTTTAATGTATATGTTGATTTCTAAGACACTGCCTACATGTACGTGTTAATTTATATCTATATTGTATTCAATGTCAATCTCAATTTCAAATTTCTGTTTCTATTTCTATTTCTTATTTTATTTCTATCTACATTAACACATTAGAAATTGAAATAGAAACATCTAGACATACAATTATTGAGTACATATATGATCACAATTTATTTAATTGGGCGAGTTAACATGTGGAAAAACTCTACATATGAACTACAAGATTTTCCCAACAGTGCCGAGTTGCGAGATGACCATAACAACCTAATGTTCAATGATCGTTTTCGACATTTTTGCTCTTTGACTATTTGTTAAATCCCTTTTTAAATAATTGATTTTGGTAAAAGAGTCTATTTCAATTTCAAATTTAAATTTCTATTTTTTATTTTATTTCTATATCCATTTACATTTCATAAATTAAAATGGAAAAATACAATTATGTAAATTTCTCCTCGTATAAATTACTGCAAAATCCTATTTTCTCATAGTGTTTCAGATCTATTCAAAACCTAAGCCATTGATTTTAACGTAAATCTCAATTCCTAAGACACTACCAACATGAACGTGTTAATTTATATTCATATTATATTCAATGTCAATTTCAATTTCAAATTTATGTTTCTATTTTTATTTCTATCTCCATTAACACATTAGAAATTGAAATAGAAACATCTAGATAGAAAATTACTAAGTACATAGATGATCAAAAGTTATCTAATTGGTTGAGCTAACAAGTGGAAAAATTCTACTTGTGAACTACGAGATTTGTCCAACAGTTCTGAGGTGCGAGATGACTGTAACAACCTAGCTTTCAATGATCGTTTTTGACATGTCTGCTCTTTGACTACTTGTTAACTCCATTTTTATATAATTGATTTTGGTAAAAGAGCCGATTTCAATTTCAAATTTCAATTTCTATTTTTTATTTGATTTCTATCTCCATTTGCACGTCATAAATTAAAATGGAAAAATACAATTATGTAAATTTCTCGTCTTATAGGTTATTGAAAAACACCATTTTCTCATACTATTTCAGTTCTATTCAAAATCTGATGCATTGATTTTAACGTACATGTCAATTTCTAAGACACTGTCGACATGTAGGTGTTAATTTATATCTATATTGTATTCAATGTCAATTTCAATTTCAAATTTTTGTTTCTATTTCTATTTCTGATTTTATTTCTGTCTCCATTAACACATTAGAAATTAAAATAGAAACATCTAGACATACAATTACTAAGTACATAGATGATCACAAGTTATTTAATTGGTTCAGTTAACATGTGGAAAAACTCTAATGTGAACTACAAGATTTGTCCAACAGTTTCGAGATGCGAGATGACCATAACGACCTAGTTTTCAATGATCATTTTTGACATGTCTGCTCTTTCACTACTTGTTAACTCCCTTTTTATATAATTAATTTATGTAAAAGAGTCAATTTCAATTTCAAATTTAAATTTCTATTTTTTATTTTATTTCTATCTCACTTACACTTCATAAATTAAAATGGAAAAATACAATTATGTAAATTTCTTCTCGTATAGGTCACTGCAAAACCCTATTTTCTCATAATATTTAGTTCTATTCAAAATCTAAGGCATTGGTTTTAAAGTACATGTCAGCTTCTAAGACATTGCCTACATGTACATGTTAATTTATATCTATATTGTCTTCATTCTCAATTTCAATTTAAAATTTCTGTTTCTATTTGTATTTCTTATTTTATTTCTATCTCCATTAGCACATTAGAAATTGAAATAGAAACATATAGACATACAATTATTGAGTACATAGATGATCACAAGTTATTTAATTGGTCAAGTTAACAAGTGGAAAAACTCAACATGTGAACTACGAGATTTGTCCAACGGTTCTAAGGTGCGAGATGACCATAACAACCTAGTTTTCAATGATCATTTTCGACATGTATGCTCCTTGACTACTTGTTAACTCCCTTTTTACATAATTGATTTCGTTAAAACAATCAATTTCAATTTCAAGTTTAAATTTCTATTTTTTATTTTATTTCTATCTTCACTTACACTTCTTAAATTAAAATGGAAAAATACAATTATGTAAATTTCTCCTCGTATAGGTTACTGCAAAATCCCATTTTATTATACTATTTCAGTTCTATTCAAAATCTAGGGCATTGATTTTAAAGTACATGTCAATTTCTAAGATGTTGCCTACATGTATGTGTTAATTTATATTTATATTATATTCAATTTCAAATTTCAATTTCTTATTTTATTTCTATCTCCATTAACACATTAGAAATTGAAATAGAAACGTCTAGATAGACAATTGCTGAGTATGTAGATGATCACAAGTTATTTAATTGGTTGAGTTAACAAGTGGAAAAACTCTACATTTGAACTATGAGATTTGTCCAACGGTTCCGAGGTGCGAGGTGACCATAATGACCTAGTTTTCAACGACTGTTTTTGAAATGTCTGCTCTTTGACTACTTGTTAGCTCCCTTTTTACATAATTGATTTCGGTAAAAGAGTCAATTTCAATTTCAAATTTAAATTTCTATTTTTTATTTTATTTCTATCTCCATTTACACTTCATAAATTAAAATGGAAAAATACAATTATGTAAATCTGTCCTCGTATAGGTTACTGCAAAACCCTATATTCTCAGACTATTTCAATTCTATTCAAAATCTAATGTATTGATTTTAACGTACATATCAATTTCTAAAACACTCCTACATGTACGTGTTAATTTATATTTATATTCTATTCAATCTCGATTTCAATTTCAAATTTCTGTTTCTATTTCTATTTCTTATTTTATTTCTATCTCCATTAACACATTAGAAATTGAAATAGAAACATCTAGACGTACAATTAATGAGTACATAGATGATCAAAAGTTATTTAATTGGTTGAGTTAACAAGTGGAAAAACTCTACATGTGAACTACGAGATTTGTCCAACGGTTCTAAGGTGCGAGATAACCATAACGACCTAGTTTTCAATGATCGTTTTCGGCATCTGAGGTGCGAGATAACCATAACGACCTAGTTTTCAATGATCGTTTTCGGCATCTTTGCTCTTTGACTACTTGATAACTCCCTTTTTACATAATTGATTTGGTAAAAGGGTCAATTTAAATTTCAAATTTAAATTTCTAGCTTTTATTATATTTCTATCTCAATTTACACTTCATAAATTAAAATGGAAAAATAAAATAATGTAATTTTCTCCTTGTATAGGTTACTGCAAGACCCCATGTTCTCATATTGTTTCAGTTTTATTCAAAATCTAAGGCATTGATTTTAATGTACATGTCAATTTCTAAGACATTGCCTACATGTACGTGTTGATTTATATTTATATTCTATTCAATGAAAATTTCAATTTTATTTTTTGTTTCTATTTCTATTTCTTATTTTATTTCTATCTCCACTAACACATTAGAAATTGAAATAGAAACATCTAGACATACAATTACGGAGTACATAGATGATCACAAGTTATTTAATTGGTTGAGTTAACAAGTGGACAAACTATACATGTGAACTACAAGATTTGTCAAATGGTTCCGAGGTGCGAGATGAGCATAACGACCTAGTTTTCAATGACCGTTTTTGACATGTTTGCTCTTTGACTACATGTTAACTCTCTTTTTACATAATTGATTTTAGTAAAAGAGTTGATTTTAATTTCAAATTTAAATTTAAATTTTATTTCCATTTACACTTCATAAATTAAAATGTAAAAATACAATTATGTAAATTTATCCTCTTATAGGTTACTGCAGAGCCCTATTTTCTCATACTATTTCAGTTCTATTCAAACTCTAAGGCATTGATTTTAAAGTACATGTCAATTTCTAAGACATTCCCTACATGTACGTGTTAATTTATATTTATATTCTATTCAATGAAAATTTCAAATTCAAATTTCTGTTTTTATTTCTATTTCTTATTTTATTTCTGTCTCCATTAACACATTATAAATTGAAATAGAAACATCTAGACATACAATTACTGAGTACATAGATGATCACAAGTTATTTAATTGGTTGAATTAACAACTCGAAAAGCTCTACATGTCAACTACGAGATTTGTCCAACGGTTTCGAGGTGCAAGATGACCATAAAGACCTAGTTTTCAATGATCATTTTCGACATGTCTAACTACTTGTTAACTCCCTTTTTACATAATTGATTTCGGTAAAAGAGTCAATTTAAATTTCAAATTTAAATTTCTAGTTTTTATTTTATTTCTATCTCCATTTACAGTTCATAAATTAAAATGGAAAATACAATTATGTAAATTTCTCCTTGTATAGGTTATTGCAAAACCCCATTTTCTCATACTGTTTCAGTATTATTCAAAATCTAAGGCATTGATTTTAAAGTACATGTCAATTTCTAAGACATTACCTACATGTACATGTTAATTTATATCTATATTCTATTCAATGACAATTTTAATTTCAATTTTTTGTTTCTATTTCTATTTGTTACTTTATTTCTATCTCCATTAACACATTAGAAATTGAAATAGAAACATCTAGACATACAATTACTTAGTACATAGATGATCACAAGTTATTTAATTGGTTGTGTTAACAAGTGGAAAAACTCTACATGTGAACTATGAGATTTGTTCAATAGTTCCGAGGTGTGAGATGACCATAACGACCTAGTTTTCAATGATCGTTTTCGACATGTTTGATCTCTGACTACTCGTTAACTCCCTTTTAACATAATTCATTTCGGTAAAAGAGTCAATTTCAATTGCAAATTTAAATTTCTATTTTTATTTTATTTCTATCTGCATTTACACTTCATAAATTAAAATGGAAAAATACAATTATGTAAATTTTTCCTCGTATAGGTTATTGCAAAACCCCATTTTCTCATACTATTTCAGTTCTATTCAAAATTTTGAGGCATTGATTTTAACATACATGTCAATTTCTACGACATTGCCTACATGTACATGTTAATTTTCATTTATATTCTATTCAATGACAAATTCAATTTCAAATTTTTGTTTCTATTTCTTATTTTATTTCTATTGCCATTAACACTTTAGAAATTGAAATAGAAACATCTAGACATACAATTTCTTAGTACATAGATGATCACAAACTATTTAATCAGTTGAGATAAATGGTGGAAAAACTCTGCACGTTAACTATGAGATTTGTCCAATGGTTTCGAGGTGCAATATGAACATAACGACCTAGATTTCAAGGATAGTTTTCGACATGTTTCCTCTTTGACTACTTGTTAACTCCCTTTTTACATAATTGATTTTGTTAAAAGAGTCAATTTAAATTTTTTATTTCTATCTCCATTTACACCTCATAAATTAATATGGAAAAATACAATTATGTAAATTTGTCCTTGTATAGGTTACTGCAAAACCCCATTTTCTCATACTATTTCAGTTCTATTCAAAATCTGAGGCATTGATTTTAACGTACATGTCAATTTCCAAGACGTTGCCTACATGTATGTGTTAATTTATATTCATATTCTATTCAATGTAAAGTTCAGTTTCAAATTTATGTTTCTATTTCTATTTCTTATTTTATTTCTATCTCCATTAACACATTAGAAAGTGAAATAGAATCTATGGAGACAATTACTAAGTACATAGATGATCACAAGCTATCTAATTGGTTGGGTTAACAAGTGGAAAAACTCTACATGGGAACTACGAGATTTGTCCAACAATTCTGATGTGCCAGATGACCATAACAACTTACTTTTCAATGATAGTTTTCTACATGTCTGCTCTTTGACTACTTATTAACTCCCTTTTTACATAATTGATTTCGGTAAAAGAGTCAATTTCAATTTCAGATTTCAATTTCTATTTTTTTTTCTATGTCCAGTTACACTTCATAAATTAAAATGGAAAAATACAATTATGTAAATTTCTCCTCATATAGGTTATTGCAAAACGCCATTTTATCATACTATTTCAGTTCAATTCAAAATTTGAGGCATTGATTTTAACGTACATGCCAATTTCTAAGAAACTGCTCACTTGTACGTATTAATTTATATTTATATTCTATTCAATGTCAATTTCAATTTCAAATTTCTGTTTCTATTCGTATTTCTTATTTTATTGCTATCTCCATTAACAGATTAGAAATGGAAATAAAAACATCTGGGCTGAGCACATAGATGATCACAAGTTATTGAATTGGTTGATTTAACAAGTGGAAAAATTGTACATGTGAACTCCGAGATTTGTCCAACGGTTTCGAGGTGCAAGATGACCATAACGACCTAGTTTTCAATGATCGTTTTTGACGTGTCTACTCTTTGACTACTTTTTAACTCCCTTTTTACATAATTGATTTTGGTAAAAGAGTCAATTTCAATTTCAAATTTCAATTTAAATTTTTTATTTTATTTCTATCTCCATTTAGACTTCAGAAATTAAAATGGAAAAATACAATTATGTAAATTTCTCCTCATATAGGTCACTGCAAAACCCCATTTTCTCATACTATTTCAGTTCTATTCAAAATCTAAGGCATTTATTTTAACATACATGTCAATTTCTAAGGCATTTCCTACATGTATGTGTTAATTTATATTTACATTCTATTCAATGTCAATTTCAATTTCAAATTTCTGTTTCTATTTCTATTTCTTATTTTATTTCTATCTCCATTAACACACTAAAAATTGAAATAGAAACATATAGATAGACAATTACTGAGTGCATAGATGATCACAAGTTATTTAGTTGGTTGAGTTAACAAGTGGAAAAACTCTACATGTGAACTACGAGATTTGTCCAACGGTTACAAGGTGCGAGATTACCATAACGACCTAGTTTTGAATGATCATTTTCGACATGTCTGCTCTTTGACTACTTGTTAAATCCCTATTTACATAATTGATTTCTGTAAAAGAGTCAATTTCAATTTCAAATTTAAATTTCTATTTTTTATTATATTTCTATCTACACTTACACTAAATAAATTAAAATGGAAAAATACAATTATGTAAATTTTTCCTCGTAAAGGTTATTGCAAAACCCCATTTTCTCATACTATTTTAGTTCTATTCAAAATTTGAGGCGTTGATATTAACGTACATGTCAATTTCTAAGGCATTGCCTACATGTGCATGTTAATCTATATTTATATTTTATTCAATGTCAATTTCAATTTCAAATTTATGTTTCTATTTCTATTTCTTATTTTATTTCTATTTCCATTAACACATTAGAAATTGAAATAGAAACATCTAGAGAGACAATTACTGAGAACGTAGATGATCGCAAGAAGTGGAAAAACTCTACATGTGAACTATGAGATTTGTCCAGTGGTTTTGAGATGCGAGATGACCATATTGACCTAGTCTTCAATGATTGTTTTCGACATCTCTGCTCTTTGACTACTTGTTAAATACCTATTTACATAATTGATTTATGTAAAAGAGTGAATTTCGATTTCAAATTTAAATTTCTATTTTTTATTTTATTTCTATCTGCACTTACCCTTCATAAATTAAAATGGAAAAATACAATTATGTAAATTTCTCCTCTTATAGGTTACTGCAAAACCCCATTTTCTCATACAATTTTAGTTGTATTCAAAATATAAGGCATTTATTTTAACGTAAATGTTGATTTCTAAGGCGCTGCCACATGTACGTGTTAATTTATATTTTTATTGTATTCAATGTCAATTTCAACTTCAAATATCTGTTTCTATTTCTCTTTCTTATTTTATTTTTGTCTCCATTAACACATTGGAAATTGAAATAGAAATAACTCGAGACAAATTATTGAGTACATAGATGACCACAAGTTATTTAATTGTTTGAGTTAACAAGTGCAAAAACTCTACATGTGAACTATGAGATTTGTCCAATGGTTCCGAGGTGCGAGATGACCATAATGACCTAGTTTTCAATGATCATTTTCGACATGTTTTCTCTTTGACTACTTGTTAACTACCTTTTTACATAATTGATTTCAATAAAAGAGTCAATTTGAATTTTAAATTTAAATTTAAATTTTTTATTTTATTTGTATCTCCATTTACACTTCATAAATTAAAATGGAAAAATACAATTATGTAAATTTCTCTTCGTATAGGTTACTGCAAAACCCCATTTTCTCATACTATTTTAGTTCTATTCAAAATCTAAGGCATTGATTTTAATGTACATGTCAATTTCTAAGACGGTGCCCACATGTACATGTTAATTTATATTTATATTCTATTCAATGTCAATTTCAATTTCAAATTTCTATTTGTATTTCTAGTTCTTATTTTATTTCTATCTCCATTAACACATTAGGAAGTGAAATAGAAACATTTAGGAAGAAAATTACTGAGTACATAGATGATCACAAGTTATCTAATTGGTTGAGTTAACAAGTGGAAAAACTCTACATGTGAACTACGAGATTTGTCCAACAGTCCTGAGGTGCGAGATGACCATAATGACTTAGTTTTCAATGAACGTCTTCGACATGTCTGCTCTTAAACTTCTTGTTAACTCCCTTTTTGCATAATTGATTTCGGTAAGAGTCAATTTCAATTTCAAATTTAAATTCCTATTTTTTATTTTCTTTCTATCTCTATTTGCACTTCATAAATTAAAATAGAAAAATAAAATTATGTAAATTTTTCCCGTATATGTTACTGCAAAACCCCATTTTCTTGTACTATATCAGTTCTATTCAAAATCCGAGGTTTGATTTTAAAGTACATGTCAATTTCTATTTTCCCACATGTACGTGATAATTTATATTGATATTGTATTCAATGTCAATTTCAATTTCAAATTTTTGTTTCTATTTCTATTTTTTATTTTATTTCTGTCTTCATTAACACATTAGAAATTTAAATAGAAACATTTAGACATACAATTATTGAGTACATAGAGGACCACAAGTTATTTAATTAGTTGACTTAACAAGTGGAAAAACTCTACATGTGAACTACGAGATTTGTCCAACGTTTCTGAGGTGCGAGATGACCATAACGACCTAGTTTTCAATGATCGTTTTCGACATGTCTGCTCTTTGACTACTTGTTACTGCCTTTTTACATAATTGATTTCGGTAAAAGTGTCAATTTCAATTTCAAATTTAAATTTCTATTCTTTATTTTATTTCTATCTCGATTTACACTTCATAAATTAAAATGGGAAAATACAATTATGTAAATTTTTCCTCGTATAGGTTACTACAAAACCCCATTTTCTTGTACTATTTCAGTTCTATTCAAAATCTAAGGCATTGATTTTAACATACGTGTCAATTTCTAAGACACTGCCTACATGTACGTGTTAATTTATATTTATATTGTATTGAATGTCAATTTCAATTTCAAATTTCTGTTTCGATTTGTATTTTTTATTTTATTTCTATCTCCATTAACACATTAGAAATTGAAATAGAAACATCTAGACATACAATTACTAAGTACATAGATAATCACAAGTTATTTAATTGGTTGAGTTAACAAGTGGAAAGACTCTACATGTTAACTACCAGATTTTTCCATTGGTTCCGAGGTGTGAGATGACCATAATGACCTAGTTTTCAATAATCGTTTTCGACATGTCTTCACTTTGACTACTTGTTAACTCCCTTTTTACATAATTGATTTCGGTAAAAAACTCAATTTAAATTTCAAGTTTAAATTTATATTTTTTATTTTATTTCTATTTCCATTTAGTCTTCATAAATTAAAATGGAAAAATAAAATTATGTAATTTTATCCTCTTATAGGTTACTGCAAAACCCCATTTTCACATACTGTTTTAGTTTTATTCAAAATCTAAGTCATTGATTTTAACATACATGTCAATTTCTATGACATTGCCCACATGTACATGTTAATTTATATTTATATTCTATTTAATGACAATTTCTATTTCTATTTTTTGTTTCTATTTCTATTTCTTATTTTATTTCTATCTCCATTAACGCAATAGAAATTGAGATAGAAACATCTAGACATACAATTACTGAGTACATAGATGATCACAAGTTATTTAATTGGTTGAATTAACAACTAGAAAAACTCTACATGTGAACTACGAGATTTGTCCAATGGTTCCGAGGTGCGAGATAAACATAACGACCTAGATTTCAAGGATCCGTTTCGACATGTTTGCTCTTTGACTACTTGTTAACTCCCTTTTTACATAATCGACTTCGGTGAAAGACTCAATTTCAATTTCAAATTTAAATTTCTATTTTTAATTTTATTTCTATCTCCATTTACACTTCATAAATTAAAATGGAAAAATACAATTATGTAGATTTCTCCTCATATAGGTTACTGCAAAACCCTATTTTTTCATACTATTTCAGTTCTATTTTAAATATAAGGCATTGATTTTAAAGGAATTTGAAATTTCCGTTTCTATTTCTATTTCTTATTTTATTTCTATCTCCTGAATGTATACAAGTGAGATGATCTTCTATGAGAGGGTTGCCATCAAGTACAACACATGTATCATAATGCCAACATAGAAGATCCTCGTCGCTATTATCCTCCCTCCAAGCTATTAGAGATGATCACAGGTTATTTAGTTGGTTGAGTTAACAAGTAGAAAAACTCTACATGTGAACTACGAGATTTTTCCAACGGTACTCTTTGACTACTTGTTATCTCCCTTTCTACATAATTGATTTCGGTAAAAGAGTCAATTTCAAATTCAAATTTAAATTTCTAATTTTTATTTTATTTGTATCTCCATTTACACTTCATAAATTAAAATGGAAAAATACAATTATGTAAATTTTCTCCTCGTATAGGTTACCTCAAAACCCCATTTTCTCATACTCTTTCGGTTCTATTCAAAATCTAATGCATTGATGTTAACGTACATGTCAATTTTTAAGATGATGCCCACATGTACGTGATAATTTATATTCATATTCTTTTCAATGTCAATTTATTTTTCAAATTTCTGTTTCTATTTTTGTTTCTTATTTTATTTCAATCTCTGTTAACATATTACAAATTGAAATAGAAACATCTAGGCAGACAATTACTGAGTATCTAGATTTGTCCAATGGTTTCGAGGTGCGAGATGAGCATAACAACTTAGTTTTCAATGATCGTTTTCGACATGTCTGCTCTTTGACTACTTGTTCAGTCCTTTTTTACATAATTGATTTCGGTCAAAGATTCAATTTTAATTTCAATTTTTTATTTTATTTCTATCTGCATTTACACTTGATAAATTAAAATGGAAAAATACAATTATGTAAATTTATCCTTGTATAGGTTGCTTCAAACCCTTGTTTTCTCATACTATTTCAGTTCTATTCAAAATATGAGGTATTGATTTTAAAGTACACGTCAATTTCTATTTCTATTTCTTATTTTATTTCTATCTCCATTAACACATTAGAAATTGAAATAGAAACATTTAGACATACAATTACGAAGTACATAGATGATCACAAGTTATTTAATTGGTTGAGTTAACAAGTGGAAAAACTCTACATGTGAACTACGAGATTTGCCCAACAGTTCCAAGGTGTGAAATGACCTTAATGACCTAGTTTTAAATGATGGTTTTCGACATGTCTAATCTTTGCTACTTGTTAACTCCCTTTTTACAAAATTGATTTCGGTGAAAGAGACAATTTAAATTTCGAACTTAAATTTCTAGTTTTTATTTTATTTCTATCTCCATTTACACTTCACAAATTAAAATGGAAAAATACAATTATGTAAATTTCTCCTCAAATAGGTCCCTGCAAAACCCCATTTTCTCATAATGTTTCAGTTTTCTTCAAAATCTAAGGCATTGATTTTAACGTACTTGTCAATTTCTAAGACATTGCCTACATGTATGTGTTAGTTTATATTTATATTCTATTCAATGACAATTTCAATTTCAATTTCAAATTTTTATTTCTATTTCTATTTCTCATTTTATTTCTATATCCATTAACACATTAAAAATTAAAATAGAAACATCTAGACATACAATTACTAAGTACATAGATGATCACAAGTTATTTAATTGGTTGCGTTAACAATTGGAAAAACTCTCCATATGAACGACGAGATTTGTCCAACGGTTTCAAGGTGCGAGATGACCATAAGGATCTAGTTTTCAATGATCGTTTTTGACATGTTTTCTTTTTGACTACTTGTTAACTCTCTTTTTATATAATTGATTTCGGTAAAAGAGTCAATTTTAATTTCAAATTTAAATTTCTATTTTTTATTTTATTTCTATATCCATTTACGCTTCATAAAATCAAATATTAAAAATACAATTTTGTAAATTTCTCCTCGTATAGGTTTCCGCAAAACCCCATTTTCTCATACTATTTCAGTTCTAGTCAAAATATGAGGCATTGATTTCAACGTACATGTCAATGTCTAAGACGCTGCCTACATGTACGTGTTAATTTATATTCATATTCTATTCAATGTCAATGTCAATTTCAAATTTATGTTTCTATTTATATTTCTTATTTTATTTCTATCTCCATTAACACAATAGAAATTGAAATAGAAACATCTAGACAAACAATTACTGAGTACATAGATGAACATAGGTTATCGAATTGGTTGAGTTAACAAGTGGAAAAACTCTACATGTGAACTACGAGATTTCTGCAATGGTCCCGAGGTGCGCGATGACCATAATGACCTAGTTTTCAAGGATCGTTTTCAACATGTCTGCACTTTGACTACTTGTCAACTCCCTTTTCACATAATTGATTTCGGTAAAAGAGTCAATTTCAATTTCAAATTTACATTTCTATTTTTTATTTTGTTTCTATCTCTAGTTACACTTCATAAATTAAAATGGAAAACTACAATTATGTAAATTTCTCCTCATATAGGTTACTACAAAACCCCATTTTCTCATAGTATTTCGGTTCTATTCAAAATCTGAGGCATTGATTTTAACGTACATGTCAATTTCTAAGACACTTCCCACATGTACGTGTTAATTTAGATTTATATTGTATTCAATATAAATTTCAATTTCAAATTTCAATTTCAATTTCTATTTCTATTTCTTATTTTATTTCTATCTCCATTAACACATTAGAAATTGAAATAGAAACATCTAGACATAAAATTACTCAGTACATAGATGATCACAAGTTATTTAATTGGTTGAGTTAACATGTGGGAAAAATCTACATGTGAACTACGAAATTTGTCCAATGGTTTCGAGGTGTGAGATGACCATAACGACCTAGTTTTCAATGATCGTTTTCGACATGTTTCCTCTTTGACTACTTGTTAACTCCCTTTTTACATAATTGATTTCAATAAAAGAGTCAATTTCATTTTCAAATTTAAATTTGTATTTTTTATTTTATTTCTATCTCCATTTAAACTTCATAAATTAAAATGGAAAAATACAATTATGTAAATTTCTCCTCGTGTTGGTTACTACAAAACCCTATTTTCTCATACTCTTTTAGTTCTATTCAAAATCAGAGGCATTGATTTTAGTGTATATGTCGATTTCTAAGACATTGCCTACATGTACATGTTAATTTATATTTATATTGTATCCAATGTCAATTTCAATTTCAAATTTATGTTTCCATTTCTATTTGTTATTTTATTTCTATCTGCATTAACACATTAGAAATTGAAATAGAAACATCTAGACATACAATTACTGAGTACATAGATGATCACAAGTTATTTAATTGGTTGATTTAACACGTGGAAAAGCTCTACATATGAACTACAAGATTTTCCCAACAGTTCCAAGTTACGAGATGACCATAATGGCCTAATGTTCAATGATCGTTTTTGACATTTTTTCTCTTTGACTACTTGTTAAATCCCTTTCTAAATAATTTATTTTGGTAAAAGAGTCTATTTATGATGGGATTAGATCTTGGGGTAAGCCCAAAATCCCAATTCCATTAAAAACTCGAACCTGGGCCTGTGGGTTATGGCCCACAAGCCTAAATGGAAGCATTTTAAAACATAGATATTGTTTATGCATACCTTTATTAACATTGATTCGTCCTTATAATCTATTAAAATAGTGTTCCATACATATCGTTGCACCAACGATATGATGATCTGATCATTCACGGCTATCTCCAAATGTCAGCAGTTTCAACAACCCGATGTGATATCATTCCATAGTCTTGGGCGCCTATATATATATAATATTATATATATCTGTCGCTAGATCTGCCGGTCCACCCAAGTCTGAGCCGATTCAATCAGAAATCGAAAATCGGGACTATTACCAATTGGAAGTTGTAACTATCACGTCTTGCGATATCTGACCATCATCTCTGATTGGTGCGATCATTTAAACGGGGCTGATTCTTCTCTGAGTCAATACTTTAATCGGTTTCTGAAGATAGCAATTATAATATGGATCCACTAATTGACATGGAACAACGATTTCAACTTTCATGAAAGGAAATACAATCCTTCCCACAACTACATACAATTCGTTACAACCTAATTTCATTTTATTCATGGAACACATAAATCCAATCTCACGCAAACTCAATACTGGACATATAGTAGAATGAAAGGCTGTGTTGACACGCAAAACACTTATAATATAGGAACGCAGGCGCACACAATTAACACTGAACATACTTTTATATATTTACATAATAGTTACAAAATTAAGGCATTTCAGCCTTAAAAATGGGCTCACACTCAGCTACATCTTGCCACTCACAAATTACCTCCCAGAAGAGATATAGCTCTACACCCCTATCGTATTACATTTAGATAAGAATTTTAGGAATGATCAATCCTATCCTCTCCTGAGTTTCTCCACAAAAGCTTCATAATGCATGCACGCTTTAAATCTACTTTAAATCTGCTTTATCCGCTTTAAATCTATTTTTCTGCTTTAAATCGACTTTAACTCTATTTTGCTTCCATGGCTTGCATTCGCTTGCTTTGGTGCTGGTTGCTCCCACATCAGACTCCCGAGGCACAAAAATTTATGACCTCCTGGATATATGCTTCTCACATTCTTCGTAACATCTTTAACTTGTGAGCTACAATCTACCTCTGCAACAACAAGTCCTCCTTGTTGCCTCTTACCTCACCAAGCTCTCCTCTAGACTTGGTCTTTTGGTAAATTCTCTAGTCTATTGCAATCTTCTCACCTTCCTCTGCTGCTACCTACACAAAATATAAAGACCATACCTATTCATACTTCATTAAGAACTGTACCTCCTTCCACATAATCTTTTACTGTTCTGATACCAAACTGATGGGATGAGATCTTGGTGTAAACCCAAAATCGCAATTCCATTAAAAACTCGAACCTAGGCCTATGGGTTATGGTCCACAAGCCTAAATAGAAGCATTTTAAAACATAGATATTGTTTATGCGGACCTTTATTAACATTGATTCGTCCTTATAATCTATTAAAACAACATTCCATACATATGGCTGCACCTCGGATCCGATGATCTGGTCATTCACGGCTATCTCCAATAGTCAACAGTTTCAACAACCCGATGTGATATCATTCCACAGTCCTGGGCACCTATATATATATGTCACCAGATCCGCCGATCCACCCAAGTATGAGCCGATTCAATCAGAAATCGAAAATCAGGACTATTACCAATTGGAAGTTGGAACTGTCACGTGTTGCGATATCTGACCATCATCTCCGATCGATGCGATCGTTTCAAATGGGGCTGATTCTTCTCTGAGTCAATACTTTAATTGATTTCTGAGGATAGCAATTATAAAATGGATCCACTGATTGACATGGAACATCGGTTTCAACTTTCATGGAAGGAAATACAATCCTTCCCATAGCTACATACAATTCGTTACAACCTAATTTCATTTTATTCATTGAACACATAAATCCAATCTCACGCAAAATCAATACTGGACATACAGTAAAATCAAAGGCCGTGTTGACACGCAAAACACTTACAATACGGGAACGCAGGTGCACACAATTAAAATTGAACATACTTTTATATATTTACAGAACAGTTACAAAATTAAGGCATTTCAGCCTTAAAAACGAGCTCACACTCAGCTACATCTTTCCACTCACAAATTACCTCCCAGAATAGATATATCTCTACACCCCTATCGTATTACATTTATATAAGAATTGTAGGAAGGATCAATCCTATCCTCTCCTAGTTTTCTCCTCAAAAGCTTCATAATGCATGCACCCTTTAAATCTGATTTATCCACTTTAAATCTATTTTTCTACTTTAAATCGGCTTTAACTCTGTTTTACTTCCATGGCTTGCGTTTGCTTGCTTTGGTGCTGGTTGCTCCTGCATCAATTTCAATTTCAAATTTAAATTTCTATTTTTTATTTTATTTCTATCTCCATTTACATTTCATAAATTAAAATGGGAAAATACAATTATGTAAATTTCTCCTCGTATAAGCTACTGCAAAATCCTATTTTCTCATAGTTTTTTAGATCTATTCAAAACCTAAGTCATTGATTTTAACATAAATCTCAATTCCTAAGACACTGCCAACCTGAACATGTTAATTTATATTCATATTATATTCAATGTCAATTTCAATTTCAAATTTATGTTTCTATTTGTATTTCTTATTTTATTTCTATCTCCATTAACACATTAGAAATTGAAATAGAAACATCTAGATAGAAAATTACTGAGTACATAGATGATCACAGGTTATCTAATTGGTTGAGTTAACAAGTGGAAAAATTCTACTTGTGAACTACGAGATTGTCCAACAGTTCCGATGTGCGAGATGACTGTAACGACCTAGCTTTCAATGAACGTTTTCGACATGTCTGCTCTTTGACTACTTGTTAACTCCATTTTTATATAATTGATTTCGGTAAAAGAGCCGATTTCACTTTCAAATTTAAATTTCTATTTTTTATTTTATTTCTATCTCCATTTACACTTCATAAATTAAAATAGAAAAATACAATTATGTAAATTTCTTGTCTTATAGGTTATTGAAAAACACCATTTTCTCATACTATTTCAGTTCTATTCAAAATCTGATGCATTGATTTTAACGTACATGTCAATTTCTAAGACACTGCCGACATGTACGTGTTAATTTATATCTATATTGTATTCAATGTCAATTTCAATTTCAAATTTTTGTTTCTATTTCTATTTCTTATTTTATTTCTGTCTCCATTAACACATTGGAAATTGAAATAGAAACATCTAGATATACAATTACTAAGGACATAGATGATCACAACTTATTTAATTGGTTCAGTTAACATGTGGAAAAACTCTAATGTGAACTACAAGATTTGTCCAACAGTTTCGAGGTGCGAGATGACCATAACGAGCTAGTTTTCAATGATCATTTTTGACATGTCTGCTCTTTCACTACTTGTTAACTCCCTTTTTATATAATTGATTTCTGTAAAAGAGTCAATTTCAATTTCAATTTCAAATTTAAATTTCTATTTTTTATTTCATTTCTATCTCCATTTACACTTCATAAATTAAAATGGAAAAATACAATTATGTAAATTTCTTCTGGTATAGGTCACTGCAAAACCCTATTCTCTCATACTATTTTAGTTATATTCTAAATCTAAGGCATTGGTTTTAAAGTACATGTCAACTTCTAAGACATTGCCTACATGTACATGTTAATTTATATTTATATTGTCTTCATTCTCAATTTCAATTTCAAATTTCTGTTTCTATTTGTATTTCTTATTTTATTTCTATCTCCATTAGCACATTAGAAATTGGAATAGAAACATATAGACATACAATTACTAAGTACGTAGATGATCACAAGTTATTTAATTGGTTGAGTTAACAAGTGGAAATTTCTGAGTCATGTGAACTACGAGATTTGTCCAGCGGTTCCGAGGTGCGAGATGACCATAACAACCTAGTTCTCAATGATCGTTTTGACATGTATGCTCTTTGACTACTTGTTAACTCCCTTTTTACATAATTGATTTCGGCAAAACAGTCAATTTCAATTTCAAGTTTAAATTTCTATTTTTTATTTTATTTCTATCTCCACTTACACTTCATAAATTAAAATGGAAAAATACAATTATGTAAATTTCTCCTCGTATAGGTTACTGCAAAATCCCATTTTCTTATACTATTTCAGTTCTATTCAAAATCTAGGGCATTGATTTTAAAGTACATGTCAATTTCTAAGATGTTGCCTACATGTACATGTTAATTTATATTTATATTGTATTCAATGTCAATTTCAATTTCGAATTTCTATTGCTATTTCTTATTTTATTTCTATCTCCATTAACACAATAGAAATTGAAATAGAAACGTCTAGACAGACAATCACTAAGTATGTAGATGGTCAGAAGTTATTTAATTGGTTGATTTAACAAGTGGAAAAACTCAACATTTGAACTATTAAATTTGTCCAACGGTTCCTAGGTGCGAGATGACCATAATGACATAGTTTTCAATGACCGAGATGACCATAATGACATAGTTTTCAATGACTGTTTTCGAAATGTCTGCTCTTTGACTACTTGTTAGCTCCCTTTTTAAATAATTGATTTCGGTAAAAGAGTCAATTTCAATTTCAAATTTAAATTTCTATTTTTTAATTTATTTCTATCTCCATTTACACTTCATAAATTAAAATGAATAATACAATTATGTAAATCTGTCCTCGTATAGGTTACTACAAAATCCTATATTCTCATACTATTTCAGTTCTATTCAAAATCTAAGGCATTGATTTTAACATACATGTAAATTTCTAAGACACTACCTACATGTACGTGTTAATTTGTATTTATATTCTATTCAATGTCGATTTCAATTTCAAATTTCTATTTCTATTTCTATTTTCTTATTTTATTTCTATCTCCATTAACACATTAGAAATTGAAATAGAAACATCTAGAAGTACAATTACTCAGTACATAGATGATCACAAGTTATTTAATTTGTTGAGTTAACAAGTGGAAAAACTCTACATGTGAACTACGACATTTGTCCAACGGTTCTGAGGTGCGAGATGACCATAACGACCTAGTTTTCAACGATCGTTTTCGACATCTCTACTCTTTGACTACTTGTTAACTCCCATTTTACATAATTGATTTCGGTAAAAGGGTCAATTTAAATTTCAAATTTAAATTTCTAGTTTTTATTATATTTCTATCTACATTTACACTTCATAAATTAAAATGGAAAAATACAATAATGTAATTTTCTCCTTGTATAGGTTACTACAAGACCCGATGTTCTCATACTATTTCATTCAAAATCTAAGGCATTGATTTTAACGTACATATCAATTACTAAGACATTGCCTACATGTACATGTTAATTTATATTTATATTCTATTCAATGAAAATTTCAACTTCAATTTTTTGTTTCTATTTCTATTTCTTATTTTATTTCTATCTCCATTAACACATTAGAAATTGAAATAGAAACATCTAGGCATACAATTACGGAGTACATAGATGATCACAAGTTATTTAATTGGTTGATTTAACAAGTGGGTGAAAAACTCTACATGTGAACTACAGGATTTGTCAAATGGTTCTGAGGTGCGAGATGACCATAACGACCTAGTTTTCAATGATCGTTTTTGACATGTTTGTTCTCTGACTACTTGTTAACTCCCTTTTTACATAATTGATTTCAGTAAAAGAGTCGATTTCAATTTCAAATTTAAATTTAAACTTTTTATTTTATTTCTATTTCCATTTACACTTCATAAATTAAAATGTAAAAATACAATTATGTAAATTTATCCTCGTATAGGTTACTACAGAGCCCTATTTTCTCATACTATTTCAGTTCTATTCAAAATCTAAGGCATTTATTTTAATGTACATGTCAATTTCTAAGACATTCCCTGCATGTACATGTTAATTTATATTTATATTCTATTCAACGAAAATTTCAAATTTAAATTTCTGTTTTTATTTCTATTTGTTATTTTATTTCTATCTCCATTAACACATTAGAAATTGAAATAGAAACATCTAGACATACAATTACTGAGTACATAGATGATCACAAGTTATTTAATTGGTTGAGTTAACAAGTGGAAAATCTCTACATGTTAACTACGAGATTCGTCCAACGGTTTCGAGGTGCGAGATGACCATGAAGACCTAGTTTTCAATGATCATTTTCGACATGTTTGCTCTTTGTCTACTTGTTAACTCCCTTTTTACATAATTTATTTCGGTAAAAGAGTTAATTTAAATTTCTAGTTTTTATTTTATTTCTATCTCCATTTACAGTTCATAAATTAAAATGGAAAAATACAATTATGTAAATTTCTCCTTGTATAGGTTATTGCAAAACCCCATTAAAATGGAAAAATACAATTATGTAAATTTCTCCTTGTATAGGTTATTGCAAAACCCCATTTTCTCATACTGTTTCAGTATTATTCAAAATCTAAGGCATTGGTTTTAACGTACATGTCAATTTCTAAGACATTACCTGCATGTACGTGCTATTTATATTTATATTCTATTCAATGACAATTTCAATTCCAATTTTTTGTTTCTATTTATATTTATTACTTTATTTCTATCTCCATTAACACATTAGAAATTGAAATAGAAACATCTAGACATACAATTACTTAGTAAAAACTTTACATGTGAACTACGAGATTTGTTCGATAGTTCCGAGGTGTGAGATGACCATAACGACCTAGTTTTCTATGATCGTTTTCGACATTTTTGATCTCTGACTACTTGTTAACTCCCTTTTAACATAACTGATTTATGTAAAAAGGTCAATTTCAATTTCAAATATAAATTTATCTTTTTTATTTTATTTCTATCTCCATTTGCACTTCATAAATTAAAATGGAAAAATACAATTATGTAAATTTCTCCTTGTATAGGTTACTGCAAAACCCCATTTTCTCATACTATTTTGATTCTATTCAAAATTTGACGGATTGATTTTAACGTACATGTCAATTTCTAAGACCTGCCTACATGTACGTCTTAATTTATATTCATATTCTATTCAATGTTAATTTCAATTTCAAATTTCTGTTTCTATTTCTATTTCTTATTTTTTTTGTATCTCCTTTAACACATTAGAAATTGAAATAGAAACATCTAGATAGATAATTATTGAGTAAATAAATGATCAAGTTATCTAATTGGCTGAGTTAACAAGTGGAAAAACTCTACATGTGAACTACGAGATTTTGCAACGGTTCCGAGGTGTGAGATGACCATAATGACCTAGTTTTCAATGATCGTTTTCGACATGTCTGCTCTTTGACTACTTGTTAACTGCCTTTTACATAATTGATTTCGGTACGAGTCAATTTAAATTTCAAATTTAAATTTTTAGTTTTTATTTTATTTCTATCTCCATTTACACTTCATCAATAAAAATCGAAAAGTACGATTATGTAAATTTCTCCACGTATAGGTTGCTGCAAAACCCCATTTTCTCATACTCTTTCAGTTTGATTCAAAATCTAAGGCATTGATTTTTACGTACATGTCAATTTCTAAGACATTTCCTACATGTACGTGTTAATTTATATTTATATTCTATTCAATGACAATGACAATTTCAATTTTTTGTTTCTATTTCGATTTCTTATTTTATTTCTATCTCCATTAACACATTAGAAATTGAAGTAGAAACATCTAGACATACAATTACTGAGTACATAGATGATCACAAGTTATTTAATTGGTTGTGTTTACAAGTGGAAAAGCTCTACATGTGAACTATGAGATTTTTCCAACGATTCCGAGGTTCGAGATGATCATAACGACCTAGTTTTCAATGATCGTTTTCGACATGTCTGCTCTTTGACTACTTGTTAACTCCCTCTATATATAATTGATTTGGTAAAGGAGTCAATTTCAATTTCAAATTTAAATTTCTTTTTTTTTTGTTTTATTTCTATCTCCATTTATAATTCATAAATTAAAATGGAAAAATACAATTATGTAAGTTTCTCCTCGTATCAGTTACTGCAAAATCCTATTTTCTCATACTATTCCAGTTCTATTCAAAATCTAAGGCATTGATTTTAAAGTACATGTCAATTTCTAAGATATTGCCTACATGTACATGTTAATTTATATTCAAATTGTATTCAATGTCGATTTCAATTTCAATTTTTTTTTTTTTTTTTGTAAGTTGGGTAGTTCCGATTTCTATTTACACAAAAGCATTACAAAGTCATGGTGGTCTCACCCCGCCCCAGAGGGAAACCGGGTTTATTGACCACCGGTAATTCTTCATAGCAACCCAAAAATAGAATGTTTGAAACTGTTCTTTGTCTTTATCCCTATGTCCACCTATATACTGTTTCTGAATTATAAAAACATCATATTTCTGCATGTCTAAAGTAAAGTAAAGAAAACAGATCCTACAACAAAACTTAAACATGACTTAGATCATTATTTCTCTGGTTTAGCTTGCTGAACTTTCTCCTTCTTTACCAGCGCTCCACTTGCCACCAACTGCCATTGCAGGTCCTCCAGTCTTTTCCCTTGCAGGAGCAGGGTTATGACTATGTCCTTCAATTCTTTTTTCACATTCGGAATACTCTGGACCGTCTCAGCCATCTCCGTGGCGACCTGTTCCAAGGCTTTAGCCATGAGCCTTTTCATGACCCAGTACAAGTGAAGAGACTGCTTGTAAAGGGTCATTCTACCACTGGTATGACCAGGGTTAGGCATGAGAGCAATCCAATCCTCCATCTCTTCTTCAAATTGTGCCTGGATAGCTTCTTCTTCCCAGTGTTCCATAATTCTCCTGATCTTGGGATTGGACTTATCCCTATACTCCTTCTCAGCTATTCGGACTTGTTCCCAATTGTTTGCCTGGTTTGCCTCATCCCTTCACCCCCTGCAGGCTCAGCTGCCTCCTCCAGGTTGGGGCTGCATTGCCGACCTTGTCGGCTTCTCCTCTCCGCCAAATCTTTCCTCCGGGGGCCACCTCCACCTTTGCGACTCTTCCTTCCGCGGAAGCCTCCCTTGCCTCTGGCTACGGACTGGCCTCCCCTGCCTCTGTCTCCTGTATCTTGGAATTCATCTGCAGGGTGATATTTCCATCGTCCTCTCCACTCATCATTCTCCTGGTCTTTCTCCATTTCCTCACTCTCGCCTTCCGAAATCTCAAACACTTGCATTCTCTCCTACACTACGTCTTCCACCTTCTGTTTTCCTTTCCGGTCTTCTTCAGGTTTGCTCTGGTCATCTTGGCCACTGCTGCGCTTCCATAACCTCGCGCTCCTACTTCCTTCTGCCTCCATCTCGCTCCGCCCGTTGCGATAACATCCACCCTCTTCCCTCCGGGGTCTGTTCAATCTACAGACGCGTCCTGAGCGTCTGGTTTGAGGAGAATTGTTTTGCGCTCGGCGTTGTTCTCTTCGCAACCCTACGCTCTCATGATTCCTCAGACTGGCGGTATTCAATACTGTTTTATGCCATTTGAATAGCCCGAGGCCTGCGTCATTATGCTCTGGAGCCTTCACCAACCTGCCGTCCCTTCCATCAGTCGCTGGACCCTCTGCACTGCTCTGCCGGGCGCTCCACTTGCCTATGGCCATAATGCCGTGATTGTCACCTGATGTCGCCTGATCCCTGCACTGTCGGTTCATCATTTCATTCCTTGCCAGCTCATCTAGCCCGATCGGCCGTCAATTTCAAATTTTTGTTTCTATTTCTATTTCTTATTTAATTTCTATCTCCATTAACACATTAAAAATTGAAATAGAAACATCTAGATGACATTTACTGAGTACATAGATGATCACAAGTTATTTAATTGGTTGAGTTAACAAGTGGTAAAACTCTACATGTGAACTACGAGATTTGTCCAACGGTTCTGAGGTGCGAGATGACCATAACGACCTACTTTTCAATTATCTTTTTCGACATGTCTACTGTTTGACTACTTGTTAACACCATTTTTATATAATTGATTTTGGTAAAAGAGTCAATTTCAATTTCAAATTTTAATTCCTATTTTTTATTTTATTTCTATCTCCATTTACACTTCATAAATTAAAATGGAAAAATACAATTATGTAAATTTATCCTTGTATAGGTTACTCCAAAACCATATTTTATCATACTATTTCAGTTCTATTCCAAATCTAAGGCATTGATTTTAACGTACGTGTCAATTTCTATGTTGCTGCCTACATGTAAGTGTTAATTTATATTTATATTCTATTCAATGCCAATATCAATTTCAAATTTCTGTTTCTATTTCTATTTCTTATTTTATTTCTATCTCCATTAACACATTAGAAATTGAAATGGAAACATCTAGACATACAATTACTTAGAACATAGATGATCACAAGTTATTTAATTGGTTGACTTAACAAGTGGAGAAACTCTACATGTGAACTACGAGATTTGTCCAAGGTTCTGAGGTGCGAAATGACCATAACGACCTAGTTTTCAATAATCATTTTCGGCACGTTTGCTCTTTGACTACTTGTTAAATTCATTTTTACATAGTTCATTTCGGTAAGCTAGTCAATTTAAATTTCAAATTTAAATTTCTAATTTTTATTTTATTTCTATCTCCATTTACACTTCATAAATTAAAATGGAAAAATACAATTATAAATTTCTCCTCGTATAGGTTACTGCAAAACCCCATTTTCTCATACTAGTTCAGTTTTGTTCAAAATCTAAGGCATTGATTTTAACATACATGTCAATTTCTTAGACATTGCGTACATGTACGTGTTAATTTATATTTGTATTATATTCATTGACAATTTCAATTTCAATTTTTTATTTGTATTTGTATTTCTTATTTTATTTCTATCTCCATTAACACATTAGAAATTGAAATAGAAACTTCTAGACATACAATTACTTAGTACATAGATGATCACAAACTATTTAATTGGTTGACTTAACTAGTGGAAAAACTCTGCGCATTTACTACGAGATTTGTCCAATGGTTCCGAGTTGCGAGATGAACAGAATGACCTAGATTTCAAAGATCATTTTCGACACGTTTTCTCTTTGACTAGTTAATTCCCTTTTTACATAATTGATTGTGGCAAAAGAGTCAATTTAAATTTCAAATTTAAATTTCTTTATTTTATTTTATTTTATTTTTATCTCCATTTACACTTCATAAATTAAAATGGAAAAATACAATTATGTAAATTTCTCCTCGTATAGGTTACTACAAAACCCCATTTTCTCATACTCTTTAAGTTATATTCAAAATCTAAGGCATTGATGTTAAAGTACATGTCAATTTCTAAGACGCTGCCTATAGGTATGCATTAATTTATATTCATATTCTATTCAATGTCAATTTCAATTTCAAATTTCTGTTTTCTATTTCTTTTTCTTATTTTATTTCCATCTCCATTAACACATTAGAAATTGAAATAGACACATATACACAAACAATTACTGAGTAAATACATGATCAGAGGTTATCTAATTGGTTGAGTTTACAAGTGGAAAAACTCTACATTTGAACTATGAGATTTGTCCAATGGCTCCGAGGTGCGAGATGGCCATAATGACCTAGTTTTCAATGATCATTTTCAACATGTATGCTCTTTGACTACTTGTTAACTCCCTTTTTACAGAATTGATTTCGGTAAAAGAGTCAATTTGAATTTCAAATTTCAATTTCTATTTTTATTTAATTTCTATCTCCAGTTACACGTCATAAATTAAAATTGAAAAATATAATTATGTAAATTTCTCCTCATATAGGTTACTGCAAATCCCCATTTTTTCATACTATTTCAGTTCTATTCAAAATCTAAGGCATTGACTTTAATGTACATGTTAATTTCTAAGACACTACCCACATGTACATGTTAATTTATATTTATGTTCTATTTAATGTCAATTTCAATTCCAAATTTCTATTTCTATTTCTTATTTTATTTATATCACCATTAACACATCAGAAATTGAAATAGAAACATCTAGACATAAAATTACTCAGAACATAGATGATCACAAGTTATTTAACTATTTGAGTTAATAAGTGGAAAAAGTATACATGTGAACTACTAGATTTGTCCAGCGGTTCCAAGGTGTGTGATGACCATAACGACCTAGTTTTCAATGATCGTTTTCGACATGTCTGCTCTTTGACTACTTGTTAACTGCCTTTTTACATAATTGATTTCGTTAAATAAGACAATTTCAATTTCAAATTTAAATTTCCATTTTTTATTTTATTTCTATCTCCATTTACATTTCGTAAGTTAAAATGGAAAAATACAATTATATAACTTTCCCCTCGTATAAGTTACTGCAAAACCCCATTTTCTCATACTATTTCAGTTCTATTCAAAATACGAGGCATTGATTTTAACGTACATGTCAATTTATAAGACATTGCCCACATGT
>APFE030437655.1:0-53613 GCA_000404065.3 Pinus taeda | reverse complement strand
AATTTCTCCTTGTATAGGTTACTGCAAAACCCCATTTTCTCATACTGTTTCAGTTTTATTCAAAATCTAAGGCATTGATTTTAATGTACATGTTAATTTCTAAGACATTGCCTACATGTACATGTTAATTTGTATTTATATTCTATTCAATGTCAATTTCAATTTCAAATTTTTGGTTCTATTTCTATTTCTTATTTTATTTCTATCTCTATTAACACATTAGAAATTGAAATAGAAACATCTAGACATACAATTACTGAGTACATAGATGATCACAAATTATTTAATTGGTTGAGTTAACAAGTGGAAAAAATCTAGATGTGAACTATGAGATTTGTCGAACGGTTCCGAGGTGCGAGATGACCATAACGACCTAGTTTTCAATGATTGTTTTTGACATGTCTGCCCTTTGACTACTTGTTAAGTCGGTTTTTATAGAATTGATTTTGATAAATGAGTCAATTTCAATTTTAGATTTAAATTTCTATTTTTTATTTTATTTCTATCTCCATTTACACTTCATACATTAAAATGGAAAAATATAATTATGTAAATTTCTCCTCATATAGGTTATTGCAAAACCCCATTTTCTCATACTATTTCAGTTCTATTCGAAATCTAAGGCATTGATTTTAAGGTACGTGTCAATTTCTAAGGCATTGCATACATGTACGTGTTAATTTATATTTATATTCTATTCAATATCAAATTTTTGTTTCTATTTCTATTTCTCATTTTATTTCTGTCTCCATTAACATAGTAGAAATTTAAATAGAAACATTTAGACATATAATCACTGAGTACATAGATGATCACAAGTTATTTAATTGGTTGAGTTAACAAGTGGAAAAACTCTGCACGTGAACTACGAGATTTTTCCAACGGTTCCGAGGTGAGAGATGACCATAATGACTTAGTTTTCAATGATCGTTTTCGACATGTCTTCCCTTTGACTTCTTCTTAACTACATTTTTACATAATTGATTTCAGTAAAAGTGTCAATTTCAATTTCAAATTTAAATTTCTATTTTTTATTTTATTCCTGTCTCCTTTTACATTTTACAAATTAAAATTGAAAAATAAAATTATGTAAATTTCTCCTTGTATAGGTTACTACAAAACCCCATTTTCTCATACTCTTTCAGTTCTATTCAAAATTTCAAGCATTGGTTTTAAAGAACATGTCAATTTCTCATACATTGCCCACATGTACATGTTAATTTATATTTATATTGTATTCAATGTCAATTTCAATTTCCAATTTGTGTTTCTATTTCTATATCTTGTTTTATTTCTGTGCATTAACACATTAGCAATTGAAATAGAAACATCTAGACATACAACTAGTCGGGACATAGATGACCACAAGTTATTTAATTGGTTGAGTTAACAAGTGGAAAAAATCTACATGTGACCTAGGAGATTTGTCCAACGATTCTGAGGTGAGAGATGACCATAGTGACCTAGTTTTCAATGATCATTTTCGACATGTCTGCTCTTTGACTACTTGTTAACTCCCTTTTACATAATTGATTTAAGGGAAAGAGTCAATTTCAATTTAAAATTTAAATTTCTATTTTTTATTTTATTTCTATATCCATTTACACTTCATAAATTAAAATGGAAAAATATAATTATGTAAATTTCTCCTTGTATGGGTTACTGCAAAACCTCATTTTCTCATACTATTTTAGTTCTATTTAAAATCTAAGGCATTGATTTTAACATACATGTCAATTTCTAAAACACTGCCTACATGTACGTGTTAATTTATATTTATATTCTATTCAATGTCAATTTCAATTTCAAATTTCTATTTCTATTTCTATTTTTTATTTTGTTTCTATCTCCATTAACTCATTATAAATTGAAATAGAAACATCTAGACATACAATTACTGAGAGCATAGATGATCACAAGTTATTTAAGTGGTTGAGTTAACAAGTGGAAAAACTCTACATGTGAACTACAAGATTTGTCCATTGGTTCTGAGGTGCGAGATGACCATAACGACCTAGATTTCAATGATTGTTTTCGACATGTATTCTCTTTGACTACTTGTTAATTCCCTTTTTACGTAATTGATTTCAGTAAAAGAGTCAATTTAAAATATCTTTTTTTTTATTTTATTTCAATCTCCATTTACACTTCATAAATTAAAATGGAAAAATATAATTATGTAAATTTATCCTTGTATAGGTTACTTCAAAACCCCATTTTCACATACTATTTTAGTTTTATTCAAAATCAAAGACATTGCTTTTAACACACATGTCAATTTCTAAGACATTGTCGAGATCTGTGTGGAAATGGACTTCAACGTCGTATTCCTAGTTGAAATAAACCTAACAAGTAAGGACTATGTGTGGAACCAGAAACTCGATTATGAGAAGGAGCACAATGCTAGAAAAAATCTAGAAAAAGTCCTAGAAAAATGCTAGAAAAAATCACCACAGATCTACATGGTGGGAAGGAGCACAAAGAGAACATTACACTGTTATGAAAGAAGATTAGTCTCGAGAAAACTCTAAATCACAAGAAATTGGGCAAGAAAGAAACAACTCTTAAAACAAGCAGTGGGAAATCCCTGCCCAACTCGGAAACCCCTTAAGCATCAGCAATTATGAGGATTCAAATACCACACAAAATAAATATTCATTTAACAGCAAAGCAAATCTCCTAGGACAAACTTCTTCTCTGACTATCTTCAAAAAGACACCAATATCCTAAGAACTAGAAGAGATTAAGGAAAAGGACACCAATATCCCAAGAACTAGAAGAGATTAAGGAGATGCAAGATAAAGAAAGTTGGAAGATCGTAGAGAAAAAAAAGAAATCTACATCACCAATCTCACCAAGAAAGACGAGGAGCCAAACAATTAAAAACTAAGAAAATTATGGGTCTGATAGAGCAATTTGGTCTCAGTGGACATTAACCATCACCACCACCACCATCATCATATTTATATTCTATTCAATAACAATTTCAATTCAATTTTTTGTTTCTATTTCTATTTCTTATTTTATTTCTATCTCCATTAACACATTAGAAATTGAAATAGAAAGATCTAGACATAAAATTACTGAGTACATATGATCACAAGTTATTTAATTGGTTGAGTTCACAAGTGGAAAAAATCTACATGTGAACTACGAGATTTGTCCAATGGTTCCGAGGTGCGAGATGACCATAACGACCTAGTTTTGAATGATTGTTTTCGACATGTTTGCTCTTTAACTACTTGTTAACTCCCTTTTTACATAATTGATTTTGGTGATAGAGTCAATTTCAATTTCAAATTTAAATTTTTATTTTTTATTTTATTTCTATCTCCATTTACACTTCATAAATTAAAATGGAAAAATAATATTATGTAAATTTCTCCATTTTCTCATACTATTTCAGTTCTATTCAAAATATGAGGCATTGATTTTAACGTACATGTCAATTTCTAAGATGCTGCCTACGTGTATGTGTTAATTTAAATTTATATTCTAGTCAATGTCAAATTCAATTTCACATTTCTGTTTCTATTTCTATTTCTTATTTTATCTCTATCTCCATTAACACATTAGAAATTGAAATAGAAACATCTAGAGAGACAATTACTGAGAACATAAATGATCACAAGTTATCTAATTGGTTGATTTAACAAGTAGAAAAACTCTACATGTGAGCTACAAGATTTGTCCAAGGTTCCGAGGTGCGAGATGAACATAAAAACTTAGTTTTCAATGCTCGTTTTTGACATGCCTGCTTTTTGACTACTTGTTAACTCCCTTTTTACATAATTGATTTTGGTAAAAGTGTCAATTTCAATTTTAAATTTAAATTTCTATTTTTTATTTTATTTGTATCTTCATTTACGCTTCATAAATTAAAATGGAAAAATACAATTATGTAAATTTGTCCTCATATAGTTTACTGCAAAATCCCATTTTCTCATAATATTCCAGTTCTATTCAAAATTTGAGACATTGATTTTAACATACATGTCAATTTCTAAGACGCTACGTACATGTACGTGCTAATTTATATTCATATTCTATTCAATGTCAATTTCAATTTCAAATATTTGTTTCTTATTTTATTTCTATCTCCATTAACACATTAGAAAGTGAAATAGAAACATCTAGGCAGACAATTACTGAGTACATAAATGATCACAAATTATCTAATTGGTTGAGTTAACAAGTGGAAAAACTCTACATGTGAACTATGAGATTTGTCCAACTGTTTTGAGGTGCAAGATGACCATAATGACCTAGTTTTCAATGATCGTTTTCGACATATCTACTCTTTGACTACTTGTTAACTTCCTTTTTACATAATTGATTTCGGTAAAAGAGTCAATTTCAATTTCAAATTTATATTTCTATTTTTTATTTTATTAGTATCACCAGTTACACCTGATCAATTAAAATGGAAAAATACAATTATATAAGTTTCTCCTTATATAGGTCACTACAAAACCCCATTTTCTCATACTATTTTACTTCTATTCAAAATTTGAGGCATTGATTTTAACGTACATGTCAATTTCTAAGACGTTGCCCACATGTACGTGTTAATTTATATTTATATTCTATTCAATGTCAATATAAATTTCGAATTTATGTTTCTATTTCTATTTCTTATTTTGTTTTTATCTCCATTAGCATATT
Source organism: Pinus taeda (assembly GCA_000404065.3). Lineage (NCBI taxonomy): Eukaryota > Viridiplantae > Streptophyta > Pinopsida > Pinales > Pinaceae > Pinus > Pinus taeda. Next base: position 48,948 of record APFE030437655.1, on the reverse strand, counting down.
AGAAAGTGAAATAGAAACATCTAGGGAGACAATTACTCTCTTTTTTGCTGAAGCAAGAGACAAACCTTCCGTTGACTTAGGAAAGCAAATAATGTACAAAGTTTACAACAAGTGCTCAGAGGCGCAAATAAAAACCAAAGTCTAAACTGCCATGGACCCACAAGCAAAGGTGTGGACCCCCGAGTCTGAATGCTTGTCCGTAGCTGCTGATCTGTCTCCTTATAATCTGACGGTCTAACCTTCTAACATGCAGAGCAAAAGCCCGCAAAAAACCGCTAAACTGATCGACCAACTATAGCCATCGATCTTCCCCTTCTAATTCGATCGCTACTATCCAAATCGCATAGCCTAAAAATCTCGAGGAATACCATGCGATGAGGGCTGTATTCCTTCACCCTCCCCTGCCACATGTTGCTCGTTGAGTGGCATCGCCAGCGTTTCCGAAAAACTGCTTTTGGGTTCGAGGGCTCTCGATAAGAGTGGTAAACCGTAAGTGAATTTGACCATCCTGACCCACAAACCTACATGACAAATTGTGGTTGTAGATCTACCCCCTTCTGGTTCGACGACCGAAATCAAAGTTGCGTAGCATAGAATCCCGACAAATACTGTGCAATGAGAGAGGTAAGCTCTTTCCTTTCCCCGCCACGCATTGGTCGCTGAGTGGCATCACCTGAATTTCAGGAAAACCGCTTCTGGGTTATAAGGCACCCAATGAGGGTGGTTTTTCCCAAGTAGTTCTGGAATTTGGTTTTCTTTTCCTCTTGCCCCCACTACACTACTCGAGGAAGACACGCCTAGAAGGGTCGCCTCCTACTTGAAATCCCTATGTCAATCTTCTTGATTTTCTTGGTGACACATCTCCTCTAAGCTTTTCCTCCCTGTAGCTCTCGGGCTAATGTATACTTTGCTAACTTTTTGAGAGGTCCTAAAGCGCTCCTCCTTTTTAAAACTTTCTATTGTGTTCTTATTCCTCATTGACAAAAGGTAAAATGTTGTCTCCTGGTCAATTCTATATTGATTTTTGTCCATGAGAGCCCGAGATGAGCATTCATCTCACAACATATTGTCTGTTACCTGATCCCTCTTGTAACACATCTTGGTTCATTTGCTTCTAAGCCCCCATTGCCCAGCCAGTCCGTTACTTTCTTGGCTTCCCTGCGAACATGCACAAATCTGAGAGTTCTTAGAATTATTAGGTGTGCTTGAATTTTGTGATAGAGTTGCGGAAGTCACCAGTGACCTAAAATTTTCTCTAGTGTAGATCCTGCACTTATCCACTTGACCGAATTAATGACTAATTCCAAGTCAGCCTTAATGATAACATTATGCATGTTGTACTTGATCAGTATTTCCAAACATAGTTCCATTGCCATGATTTCAGCCATATTGTTGGTAGCTTTTCCAAGATAACTGTAGAAAATTACATGTATGTTTCCCTTCTCGTCTCTCATGACTCCTCCATACCCAGCATCTCAAGGATTTCCTTTAGAGGCTCCATCTATGTCAAATTTTAAGAAACCTCAAGAAGGGGGGTGCGAGAAAGCCTCTCCTTCTGAGGTATGCTTGTTGATCTACAAAGGTCTTTGAGGGACATGTGCCTAAAGCTCCAACTTTTCTAGGATGCTTGCCTCTCTATGACCTATGGCTTTATCAATAGAGAAACTCCCAAGGGTGCTGATCGTTTCCTTGAGTTGCTTAATAATTAGCTTGATGATGCTACTCACTGGGCTTGCTTTGTCTTTGAAAATCCTGTTGTTGCGCTCCTTCCATACATTATAGATTATGAACCCTAGAGTCAAAGCCCAGGCTACGTTTATTGTCTCATTATCCAAGAAATATTGTCTCCAATTCTTTAGCGTAGCAATGATATCATTTTCCTGCCTGTCTTTCTGCTCAAAGACATATCTAGCGCAGTTCCATAATGTGGCAATGAAGGAGCATAGATTGAGGAGATGATTTGAAGTTTCTTCCTGTTGTCCACACAAGTGACATCTGGAGGGGCCAACGAAGCCTCTATTTCTTAGATTTTCCAAAGTGAGAATCTTGCCTTGTTGAACTAGCCACTTGAATAGTTTGATCTTCATCCAACGAGGGTTAGTCCAAAGGTTTCTTCCAGGACTTGTTAGTGCTTGGGAAGTTAAGCCCTATAGCTATTCTTTTTGTTTCTTTAAGGTTGAATATGCCTACCTTATTACTTCCCCATCTTAATTGATCATCTGAAGTTGAGGTTAGAATCTGCCTTTTGTCCATAATATCTTCAAGGTCTTTAGCTTGAGTTTTCAGTGTGTTCATCTCATTGTAAACTAGAAGTTTCCATATTCTCCATTTGCAATTGTTCCTTGACTGATCCCAATAGTCACTCACCCTAATTAATCCATTGTTTATGGTATCTACTTGGATACTTGCTAATTCCTGATTGCTGAGATTGCCTTCCTGCTACGAATTGTCCTCCCAGAATCTGGCCCATCTTCCACTTTTGATCTCTCAGAAACTATGTTTTTGAACTAAGGCTTTGCTCTCCTAGGCCCTATTCCATACTTTTTAACCTTCCGCTTGTCCTATCATTCTTATAAGGTTCATTTCCTTCCAATTCATTCCATACTTTTGTTTCCATAGTATCGCCCAGGGGGCTTGTATTTCCTTCAGCCATCTCCACCAAACTTTAGCACCTATTTAGAATTTCTGAGTCATGTAAACATAAATCACCATGGGATTTAGGTTTTCATATCCTATCCCAAGACACTAGAGCCCAGTTCTTCTTCTCTTCACCTTTTCCCCAGAGAAAATATCTTTGAATGTTTCTAATTTGATTAATGACTCCAGTTGGTGTCGGAATGGAAGATAGCATAAAAATAGGGATGGTTTGGACGATCGCCTTAGTGAGAATCAACCTCCCTACTAAATTTAGGGCTCTATTTGTCCACTTGCTGATTTTGTCTTTCAATTTATTCAAAACAGGCTCCCAGATGTGTTTGTGCAACGGTTTGTTGGAAAGTGGAACTCCCAGATACTTCGAGGGCAATGAATCTCTTTGAAAGCCTAAAATTCTGGATAGGTTTCTCTAAATCGAAATATCAGTATTGAAAAATAAGTTTTTTGATTTTGTAAGACTTACCTCAGTGCCCCTAGCGATTGCAAACTCATGCAAAATTTGCTTGAATTCTTTGGCTTCTTTGACTGTAGGTATGCCTTGAAGCATAGTATCATCCACAAATTGTTGATGTGTTACCTGTGTCTCCATCTTGAATGGGTCTCTGTCCTTGAATGCTTCCTTCCTCCTTGGCAGCTTTGATTTCTCTACCTAACCCTTCCATCATTAGAATAAAAAGGAAAAGAGAAAGAGGATCACCTTGCTTGAGACCCCTTGTAGACTTGAAGGTTCTGGAAGGAGAGCCATTGAGAAGAATTGAATAGCCGGCAATGGTTACAAGAGCCATGACCCACCTAATCCAATTGTAGTCAAATCCATAGGCTTTTAACACCTCTCTTATGTAAGTCCAGCTAAGTTTATCATAAGCTTTTGTTGTGTCCAGCTGAATTATCATCCCTGCCTGCTTATTGGTGTTGATTGAAGAATCACTTCATGGGATTGAATTATGTTATCGAGGTTTTGTCTCCCTTCCACATAACCTATTTGCTCCCTTGACACCAGGGTTGGGAGAAGGGGTTTGAGTCGGTTGGCAATTAATTTGGATATACTTTTGTACACCACATTGCATAATGCTATAGGTATGAATATGTCTAGAGTGTTGGCCCTTTCTCATTTGGGGATTAGGGCTATGAAAGATTAATTGAGTGCCTTCAAGATAGATTTCGATCTTCGTGAGTCTTCCACTACCTCCAGTATATCATGCCTTACAATCCTCTAACATGTTTTGAAAAAGTCCACATTGAAGCCATCTAGGCCTAGAGCTTTCCCATTATGCATTTCTGTGATGAATTCCTCAAGTTCCTTCCTTGTTACTGGTCTATTGAGATTGCGATTGTCTTCCCCGGAGATCAATTTAGGAATATACTGAGTAAATCTTCTCATAAACTATGATCTATCTGCTATGATTTCCTTAGAAATTTCCTGAAAATGCTGGACCAGAACCTCTTCCATCTCCTAAAGAGTATTTTTCCCTGTTCCATGTTGATTCATGAGTTTCATAATTCTATTGTTGTTTCTGTGCGCTATGGTGGATTTGTGAAAAAATTGGTGTTTATCTCCCCTTCCTTAATCCATTGGACTCTAGATTTCTCTCTCTAGAATATTTACTCTTGTAGACATCTATTCTCCCATTCATGCTGAAGTGAGTCTGCAAGATTTTTCCTTTCCTCTGAGTGTCCTTCTATGATGAGAATTTGGTTTATTTCCTTTAGTTTCCCTTCCACTTCTCTTTTAGCTTTGAAGATGTTTCCAAATTCATTCTTGTTCCACTCTTTGAGTCCGCCTTTAATGTGTTTGAGCCTGTGATGTAGAAGGAACATCTTTGTACCTTGTAGGTGAAGTTCTTCTTTCCACCATTTCTCTATGTTTGTGAGGAAATATGAGTGCATGAACCATACATTCTCAAACCTGAAGGGGTTGTTCCTTGGTTTACTGATTAGAGAAGTCTCTAATTGGATGGGCCAGTGGTCAGAACCACCAAAAGGTAGGATGAACACTATCAGGCTCCCTCGAGTGAGTAGAAGTTCTTTTGAGATGATAAATATGTCTAATTTTGAGGCTACTTGGGTAGAGCCCCCTATTTTGTTATTCCATGTGAAAATCCCATTGCCAGTGTCCATATCCACTAGTTTCATATTGGTGAGGAAGTTCTGGAAGGAAATTGAATCCCTTCCAAGTTTTCTAGTTCCCCCTTTTTTTCCGTGAGAGATTTTATCATGTTAAAATATCACCCTAGAATCCAGGGTAAAGCAGGGTATCTCTTTTTCATTTCTTCCAGAGAAGTGAGGAGCCAAAGTTTATCTTCTAGAGAAGTGAGAAGCCAAAGTTTATCAAAGAAAGCTAGTTTTTGGACGCCTCTGCATCCTGCAATCCAAATTTCTAAGGATCCCAAAGAGTAAGAATGCCACTAGAAGAGTTATTTGCCTTGACCTCAAGATATTCATATCTATTTAACCATTTTCTATGTTTTTCTCTGACCTTTTCAACTGAGCATTTTGTTTCCTGAATGAAAACTATGTCTAGTTTTTCCTCTCTGATTCTATTTCTTAGATTTCTTTGTTTTCTCCTACTCCCTAGTCCTCTAATGTTCCAGGTTGTGATCTTCATTGGGGGGGGAGGGGGTAGTGAAGGAGTAACTAGATAGGTATTTCATCCTACTTGAGTCAATCATGACTTTTCCACATTCAAGAAACAATTCTTTATGTCTCTTTCTTCCTCTTCTGTTTCCTGGGTTTTTAGCCAATTTTCCTGTCATTAACCCCATTGAGGAAACCCCTTTGTTATCCTAGTTTTCGTGTCTTCTTTTGACTCCTAAATCTTTTTGGTGTGACTTGTTAAGGAATATCTATTGTATTTTATCAACTTTCCCTGTGGTATGGAGTTTATTCCCTGGTTACCTCTTTGCTCTAGAAAAATTTCTAGCTCCAAGTTCTCCATGTCTAGGATCTCCTGTAAGTCTTGGTACTCTGTGTCGCTTTCACTTTGAGTCATATCATGGTCTTTTTCAACTTCCATGTTACTTAATGGTTCTGTTGTGTGTTCGTTCTATTCCTGTGTGAACTCCATGCTTGTCTCTTTTCCTTTCCCCCTTGCTGCCTTATTTTCTGTTTTCTTTGGAGTTCCTTCATCTTCTTCTCTTTCTCCTAAGATCTCAAAACTATTGTGACTTGTTGTTCTATTGTCATTAGGGTTCTTCTGTATCCTTCTTCCCCCTCCTCTCCCTTTTCCTCCCATTTCAATAAAACTTGTTGGGTCCTGCCCTTTGTTGGTATTTTGGTATTCCACCTTCTTATTAAGAGGGAAGTCTCTAAATAGGCGACCATGCTCGTGACATTTGCGACATCGAAAAGGAATGTGCTCTTACTCAATTACCTGAACCCATTCATCATCATAGACTTCTAGAATGACCTCATCTGGAAGAGCTTTTGATATGTACATCTCAACACATATGCGTGCATAGGAGGTATACTTTCCTCGTAGCATTGCCTCTGAAATCTTTTAAAAATGACCTAATTTGTTGCCTATAGCTTTTAAATATTCTGGCATCCAATAATCCAAAGGTAAGGAGTAGAGTCTAATCCATACCAGAACCAATGTGAAGGTTTCTCGCTCCAGCACAAAGTTCATCATCCACGGATGCATATAGAAATCAACAGCCACATAGAAGTATGGTCCTCCTTCAAAAATCTTATCTTTGTCCTCCAAGTTCATAAACACCACTGTAACAAAGCCTTTGGATCCTAGATTTATCTTTAACTCCCCTTTTAATTTCCAATTGTATTTTATCCAAGTGTACAACGCTTTCTCCATCATCCAGATTCCCATAAACTTACATATTATAGCATAGTTTGTCATGTGATCCATGTGCTCTTGTAGTGCTGGATCATTCAGTATTACTCGTAATTTATTGTTGGACTTTGGCTTATAGAGCCCCATCTTAGTTCTGTTCTCTGCTCTGTGATCTATGTCTTCTGCTTCCCCCTTCTGTCGGTCTTCCTTGTGGGTCCCATCCTCTACATGGGTTTTGCAGCCTTCATCCTTCTGCATTTCAGGAATTTTTGTCTTGTCCTTCAAGGAGTGTGGAGGCTTGCTCTTATTCCCTTCTCCGCCTCTGCTTGAGACCAACTTACTGTAGGAGGGAGTGGAGCTCCCTCCCTCCTGCACTTCCATGGTTATCTGTTTACCTCTGTCGCTTCCTTTGTTGAACCCTAGCTCCTCTCAAACCTCTAGGGAGACAACTACTCAGTACATATATGATCACAAGTTATCTAATTGGTTGAGTTAACAAGTGGAAAAAATCTACATGTGAACTACGAGATTTGTCCAATGGTTGCGAGGTGCGAGATGACCATAACGACCTAGTTTTCAATGAACAGTTTTTACATGTCTGCTCTTTGACTACTTGTTAACTCCCTTTTTACATAATTTATTCTGGTAAAAGAGTCAATTTCAATTTCAAATTTAAACTTCTACTTTATATTTTATTTCTATCTCCAGTTACACTTCATAAATTAAAATGGAAAAATACAATTATGTAAATTCCTCGTGGTATAGATTACTGCAAAACCCCATTTTCTCATACTATTTATGTTCTATTCAAAATTTGAGGCATTGATTTTAACGTACATGTCAATTTCTAAGACATTTCCTACATGTACATGTTAATCTATATTTAAATTATATTCAATGTAAATTTCAATTTCAAATTTTGGTTTCTATTTATATTTCTTATTTTATTTCTATCTCCATTAACACATTAGAAATTGAAATAGAAACATCTAGACATAAAATTACTGAGTACATAGGTGATCACAAGTTATTTAATTAGTTGAGTTAACAAGTGGAAAAATCCTACATGTGAACTATGAGATTTTTCCAACGGTTCTGAGGTGCGAGATGACCATAACGACCTAGTTTTCAATGCTTTTTTTCGACATGTCTGCTCTTTGACTACTTGTTAACACCCTTTTTACATAATTGATTTCAGTAAAAGAGTCAATTTAAATTTCTATTTTTTATTTTATTTCTATCTCCATTTACATTTCATAAATTAAAATGGAAAAATGCAATTATGTAAATTTCTCCTCGTATAGGTTACTACAAAACCCCATTTTCTCATACTATTTTAGTTGTTCAATATCTGAGGCATTGATTTTAACGTACATGTCAATTTCTAAGACACTGCCTATATCTACGTGTTAACATATATTTATATTCTATTCAATGACAATTTCAAATTCAAATTTCTGTTTCTATTTCTATTTCTTATTTTATTTCTATCTCCATTAACACATTAGAAATTGAAATAAAAACATCTAGAGAGACAATTACTGAGAACATAGATGATCACAAGTTATCTAATTAGTTGAGTTAACATGCGGAAAAACTCTACATACGAATTATGAGATTTGTCTAATGGTTCCGATGTACGAGATGACCATAACGACCTAGTTTTCAATGATCGTTTTCGATATCTTTGCTTTTTGAGTACTTGTTAACTCCCTTTTTACATAATTCATTTCGGTAAAAGAGTCAATTTCAATTTCAAATTTAAATCTCTATTTTTTTTCTTATTTCTATCTCCATTTACACTACATAAATTAAAATGGAAACATACAATTATTTAAATTTCTCCTCGTATAGGTTACTGCAAAACCACATTTTCTCATACTCTTTGGGTTGTATTCAAAATATAAGCCATTAATTTTAAAGTGCATGTCAATTTCTAAGACGTTGCCCACTTGTACATGTTAATTTATATTTATAATGTATTCATTGTCAATTTCGATTTCAAATTTGTATTTCTTATTTTATTTCTGTCTCCATTAACACATTAGAAATTGAAATAGAAACATCTAGAAATACAATTACTAAGTATATAGATGACCACAGGTTATTTAATTGGTTGAGTTAACAAGTGGAAAAACTCTACATGTGAACTACGTGATTTTTCCAATGGTTCCGAGGTGCAAGATGACCATAACGACCTAGTTTTTAATGATCGTTTTCAACGTGTTTGCTCTTTGACTACTTGTTAACTCCCTTTTTACATAATTGATTTTGGTAAAAGAGTCAATTTCAATTTCAAATTTAAATTTCTATTTTTTATTTTATTTCTATCTCCATTTACAGTTCATGAATTAAAATGGAAAAATACAATTATGTAAATTTCTCCTCATATAAGTTACTGCAAAACCCCGTTTTATCATACTATTTCAGTTCTATTCAACCAACACTGCCAATACCTGCCCTCCTTGATGCTTATTGGGTGGGGGCTAATAATTAATATCATTACGTTAGCAAAGAGCAAATGACAATGCCAACATGTCAATTTATATTTATATTGTATTCAATGTCAATTTCAATTTCAAATTTATGTTTCTATTTCTATTTCTTATTTTATTTTTATCTCCATGAATGCATTAGAAAGTGAAATAGAAACATCTAGGCAGACAATTATTGAGTACATAGATGATCACAAGTTATCTAATTAGTTAAGTTAACAAGTGGAAAAACTCTACATGTGAACTATGAGATTTGTCCAACAATTCCTAGGTGCGAGATGACCATAACGACCTAGTTTTCAATGAACGTTTCGACATGTCTGTTCTTTGACTACTTGTTAACTCCCTTTTTACATAATTGATTCCGGTAAAAGAGTCAATTTCAATTTCAAATTAAATTTCTATTTTTTATTTTATTTCTATCTCTATTTACACTTCATAGATTAAAACGAAAAATAAAATTATATAAATTTCTCCTCGTATAAGTTACTACAAAACCCCATTTTCTCATATTATTTCAGTTCTATTCAAAATCTCTTGCATTTATTTTAGAGTACATGTCAATTTCTAAGACATTGCCCACACCCATGTGTTAATTTATATTTATATTGTATTCAATATCAATTTCCATTTCAAATTTTTGTTCCTATTTCCATTTCTTATTTTATTTTTGTCTCCATTGAAACATTAGAAATTGAAATACAAACATCTATACATACAACTACTGAGTACATAGATGACCACAAGTTATTTAATTGGTTGAGTTAACCAGTGGAAAAAATCTACATGTGAACTACGAGATTTGTCGAACAATTTCAAGGTGCGAGATGACCATAATAACCTAGTTTTCAATGATCGTTTTTGACATGTCTGCTCTTTGACTACTTGTTAACTCCCATTTTACATAATTGATTTCGATAAAAGAGTCAATTTCAATTTCAAATTTAAATTTCTATTTGTTATCTTATTTATATCTCCATTTACACTTCATAAATTAAAATGGAAAAATACAATTATGTAAATTTCTCCTTGTATAGGTTACCACAAAACCCCATTTTCTCATACTATTTCAGTTCTATTCAAAATCTAAGGCATTGATTTTAACGTTCTTGTCAATTTCTAACACATTACCTACATGTATGTGCTAATTTATATTTATTTTCTATTCAATGACAATTTCAATCTCAATTTTTTGTTTCTATTTCTATATCTTATTTTATTTCTATCTCCATTAACACATTACAAATTGAAATAGAAACATCTAAGCATACAATTACTTAGTACATAGTTGATGACAAGTTGTCTAATTGGTTGAGTAAACAAGTAGAAAAGCTCTACATGTGAACTATGAGATTTGTCCAACAGTTACGAGGTGCGAGATGACCATAACCACCTAGTTTTCAATGATCGTTTTCGACATGTCTGCTCTTTGACTACTTGTTAACTCCCTTTCTACATAATTGATTACTGTAAACGAGTCAATTTCAATTTCAAATTTAAATTTCCTTTTTTATTTTATTTGTATCTCCGTTTACAATTCATAAATTAAAATTGAAAAATACAATTATGTAAATTTCTCCTCGTATAAGTAACTGAAAAACCCCATTTTCTCATACTATTTCAGTTCTATTCAAAATATGAGACATTGATTTTAACGTACATGTAAATTTCTAAGACACTGCCTACATGTATGCATTAATTTATCTTCATATTCTATTCAGTGTCAATTTCAATTTCAAATTTCTGTTTCTATTTCTATTTCTTATTTTATTTCTATCTCTGTTAACACATTAGAAAGTGAAATAAAAACATCTAGGCAGACAATTATTGAGTACATAGATGATCACAAATTATCTAGCTGGTTGAGTTAACAAGTGGAAAAAGTCTACATGTGAACTACGAGATTTGTCAATTTCAAATTTCTGTTTCTATTTCTATTTCTTATTTTATTTCTATCTCTGTTAACACATTAGAAAGTGAAATAAAAACATCTAGGCAGACAATTATTGAGTACATAGATGATCACAAATTATCTAGCTGGTTGAGTTAACAAGTGGAAAAATTCTACATGTGAACTACGAGATTTGTCCAACGGTTTAGAGGTGCGAGATGACCATAATGACCTAGATTTCAATGATCTTTTTCAATATTTCTTCTCTTTGAATGCTTGTTAACTTCCTTTTACATAATTGATTTCGGTAAAAGAGTCAATTTCAAATTTAAATTTGTATTTTTTTATTACTATCTCCAATTACACCTCATTAATTAAAATGGAAAAATACAATTATGTAAATTTCTCCTCGTATAAGTCACTGCAAAACCCTATTTTCTCATACTATTTCAGTTCTATTCAAAATTTGAGGCATTGATTTTAACGTACATGTCAATTTCTATGACGCAGTGCATATGTACGTGTTAATTTATATTTATATTATATTCAATGTCAAATTCAATTTCAACTGTCTCTTTCTCGTTCTATTTCTTATTTTATTTCTATCTCCATTAACACATTAGAAAGTGAAATAGAAACATCTAGGAAGACAATTACTGAGTACATAGATGTTCACAAGTTATCTAATTGGTTGAGTTAACAAGTGGAAAAACTCTACACGTGAACTATGAGATTTGTCCAAAGGTTCTGAAGTGCGAGATAACAATAACAACCTAGTTTTCAATGAACTTTTTTGACATGTCTGCTCTTTGACTACTTCTTAACTCCCTTTTTACATAATTGCTTTCGGTAAAAGAGTCAATTTCAATTCCAAATTTAAATTTTTTGTTTTTATTTTTTATTTTTTTTCTATCTCTAGTTACACTTCATAAATTAAAATGGAAAATTACAATTATGTAAATTTCTCCTCTTATAGGTTATTGCAAAACCCCATTTTCTCATACTATCTCTGTTCTATACAAAATCTGAGGAATTGATTTTAACGTACATGACAATTTCTAGGACATTTCCTACATGTACGTGTTAATTTATATTTATATTCTATCCAATGTCAATTTCAATTTCAAATTTTGTTTCTATTTCTACTTCTTCTTTTATTTCTATCTCTATTAACACATTAGAAATTGAGATAGAAACATCTAGACATGCAATCACTGAATACATAGATGATCACAAATTATTTAATTGGTTGAGCTAACAAGTGGAGAAACTCTACATGTAAACTAGAAGATTTTTCCAACGGTTCCTAGGTTGGAGATGACCATAACGACCTAGTTTTCAACGATCGTTTTCGACATGTTTTCTCTTTGACTACTTGTTAACTCCCTTTTTACATAATTGATTTCGGTAAAAGAGTCAATTTCAATTTCAAATTTAAATTTCTATTCTTTATTTTATTTATATCTCCATTTGCACTTCATAAAATAAAATTTAAAAATACAATTATGTAAATTTATCCTCGTATAGGTTATTAGAAAATGCTATTTTCTCATACTATTTTAGTTCTATTCGAAATCTAAGGCATTGATTTTAACATACTTGTCAATTTCTAAGCCATTGCCTACATGTATGTTTATTATTATATTATTTCTATTCAATGTCAATTTTTTTTTTTTTTTATTTCTAATTGTTATTTTATTTCTATCTCCATTAACACAATTGAAATTCAAATAGAAACATTTGGACATACAATTAATGAGTACATAGATGATCACAATTTATTTGATTGATTGGGTGAAGAAGTGAAAAAACTCTACACGTGAACTATGAGATTGGTCTAGTTGTTCGGAGGTGTGAGATGACAATAAGGACTTAATTTCCAATGATCGTTTTCGACATGTTTTCTCTTTGACTACTTGTTAACTCCCATTTTACATAATTGATTTCGGTAAAAGTGTCAGTTTCAATTTCAAATTTAAATTTCTATATTTTATTTTATTTTTATCTCCATACACTTCATAAATTAAAATGGAAAAATATAGTTATGTAAATTTCTTCTCGTATAGGTTACCACAAAACCCCATTTTCCCATACCATTTCAGTTCTATTCTAAATCTAAGGAATCGATTTTAACATACATGTCAATTTCTAAGAGATTTCCTACATGTACATGTTAATTTATATTTATATTTTATTCAATGTGAATTTCAATTTCAAATTTTTGTTTCTATTTCTATTGCTTATTTTATTCTGATCTCCATTAACACATTAGAAGAAACAGAAACATCTAGATATACAATTACTGAGATGATCACAAGTTATTTAATTGGTTGAGTTAACAAGTGGAAAAACTCTACATATGAACTATGAGATTTGTCTATGAGATTTGTCCAATGGTTCCGAGGTGCGAGGTGACAATAACGACCTAGTTTTCAATAATGGTTTTCTATATGTTTGCTCTTTGACTACTTGTTAAACTCTCTTTTTACCTAATTGGTTTCGGTTAAAGAGTCAATTTCAATTTCAAATTTAAGTTTCTATTTTTTATTTTATTTCTATTTACATTTGCACTATACATTTTCACTTCATAAATTAAAATGGAAAAAAAAATTATGTAAATTTCTCCTCGTATAAGTTATTACAAAATCCCATTTTCTCATACTATTTCAGATCTATTCAAAATCTCAGGCATTTATTTTAAAGTACATCTAAATTTCTAAGACATTTCCCATATGTACGTGTTAATTTATATTTAGATTGTATTCAATGTCAATTTCAATGTCAAATTTTTGTTTCTATTATTATTTCTTATTTTATTTCTTTCCCCATTAACACATTAGAAATCGAAATAGAAACATCTAGACATACAATTACTGAGTACATAGATGACCACAAGTTATTTAATTGGTTGAGTTAACAAGTTGAAAAAATCTACATGTGAAATACGAGATTTGTCCAACGGTTCTGAGGTGCGCGATGACCATAACGACCTAGTTTTCAATGAATGTTTTCGACATGTCTCCTCTTTAACTACTTGTTAATTGCCTTTTGACATAATTGATTTCGGTAAAAGAGTCAATTTCAATTTTCTATTTTATTTCAATCTCTAGTTAAACTTCATAAATTAAAATGGAAAAATACAATTATGTAAATTTCTCCTCATATAGGTTATTGCAAAATGCCATTTACTCATACTATTTTAGTCCTATTCAAAATATAAGGCATTGATTTTAGCGTACATGTCAATTTCCAAGACATTGCCTACACGTACATGTTAATTTATAATTACATTATGTTCAATGTCAATTTCAATTTCAAATTTTTGTTTCTATTTCTATTTCTTATTTTATTTCTATCTCCATTAACACATTAGAAATTGAAATAGAAACATATAGACATACAATTATTGAATACATAGATGATCACAAGTTATTTAATTGTTTGAGTTAACCAGTAGAAAAACAGTACATGTTACCTACAAGATTTGTCCAACGGTTCTGAGGTGTGAGATGACCATAATGACCTAGTTTTCAATGATCACTTTCGACATGTCTGCTCTTTGACTACTTGTTAACTCCCGTTTTACATAATTGATTTCGGTAAGAGAGTCAATTTCAATTTCAAATTTATATTTATATTTTTTATTTTAATTCTATGTCCATTTACACTTCACAAATTAAATTGGAAAAATAAAATAAGTAAATTTCTCCTCTTATAGGTTACTACAAAACCCCATTTTCTCATACTCTTTCAGTTCAATTCAAAATATGAGGCATTGATTTTAAAGTACACGTCAATTTATAAGACATTGCTCACATGTATGCGTTAATTTATATTTATATTGTATTCAATGTCAATTTCAATTTCAAATTTTTGTTTCTATTTCTATTTCTTATTTTATTTCTATCTCCATTAACACATTAGAAATTGAAATAGAAACATCTAGACATACCATTACTGAGTACATAGATGATCACAAGTTATTTAATTGGTTGAGTTAACAAGTGGAAAAACTCTACATGTGAACTATGAGATTTGTCCAATGGTTCTGAGGCACGAGATGACCATAACGACATAGTTTTCAATGATTGTTTTCAACATGTCTGTTCTTTGTCTGTCTTTTTACATAAATGCTTCCGGTAAAAGAGTCAATTTCAATTTCAAATTTAAATTTCTATCTTTTATTTTATTTCTATCTCTAGTTAAATTTCATAGATTAAAATGGAAAAATACAATTATGTAAATTTATCCTCGTATAGGGTACTGCAAAGCCCCATTTTCTCATACTATTTTAGTTCTATTCAAAATTTGAGGCATTGATTTTAACGTACATGTCAATTTCTAAGACGCTACCCACATGTATGTGTTAATTTATATTTATATTCTATTTAATGTCAATTTCAATTTGAAATTTCTATTTCTATTTCTATTTCTTATTTTATTTATATCTCCATTAACACATTAGAAAGTGAAATAGAAACATCTAGGAAAACAATTACTGAGTACATAGATGATCACAAGCTATCTAATTGGTTGAGTTAACAAGTGGAAAATCTCTACATTTGAACTACAAGATTTTTCCAACGGTTCCGAGGTGCGAGATGACCATAATGACCTAGTTTTCAATGAATGTTTTTGACATGTCTGCCCTTTGACTACTTGTTAACTCCCTTTTTACATAATTGATTTCGGTAAAAGACTCAATTTCAATTTCAAATTTAAATTCCTTTTTTTCATTTTATTTCTATCTCCAATTACACTTCATAAATTAAAATGGAAAAATACAATGATGTAAATTTCTCCTCGTATAGGTTACTGCAAAACCCCATTTTGTCATACTATTCTGTTATATTCAAAATTTGAGGCGTTGATTTTAACATACATGTCAATTTCTAAGACATTTCCTACATGTACGTGTTAACTTAAATTTCTGTTCTATTCAATGTGAATTTCACTTTCAAAATTTTGTTTCTATTTCTATTTCTTATTTTATTTCTATCTCCATTAACACATTAGAAATTGAAATAGAAACATCTAGACATACAATTACTGAGTACATCGATGATCACAAGTTATTTAATTTCTTGAGTTAACAAGTGGAAAAACTCTACATGTGAACTACGAGATTTGTCCAACAATTCTGAGGTGCAAGATGACCACAACGACCTAGTTTTCAATAATCATTTTCGACATGTTTGCTCTTTGACTAGTTGTTAACTCCCTTTTACCTAACTGGTTTCAATAAAACAGTCCATTTCAATTTCAAATTTAAATTTCTATTTTTTTTGTTATTCTATTTCTATCCGCATTTACACTTCATAAATTAAAATGGAAAAATAAAATTATGTAAATTTCTCCTCGTATAGGTTACTACAAAACCCCATTTTGTCATACTATTTCAGTTTTAATCAATATCTGAGGCATTGATTTTAACGTACATGTCAATTTCTAAGACACTGCCTACCTCTACATGTTAATTTATATTTATATTCTATTCAATGTCAATTTCAATTTCAAATTTCCATCTCTATTTCTATTTCTTATTTTATTTCTATCTCCATTAACACATTAGAAATTGAAATAGAAACATCTAGACAGACAATTACTGAGTACATAGAATACAAAATTTATTTAATTAGTTGGGATAACAAGTGGAAAAACTCTACATGTGAACGACGATATTTGTCCAATGATTCCGAGGTGCGAGATGACCATAACGAGCTTGTTTTCAATGATCGTTTTCGGCATGTCTACTCCTTGACTACTTGTTAACTCCCTTTTTACATAATTGACTTCGGTAAAGGAGTCAATTTCAATTTCAAATTTACATTTTAGTTTTTTATTTTATTTCTATATCGATCTACACTTCATAAATTAAAATTTAAAAATACAGTTATTTAAATTTCTCCTTGTATAGGTCACTGTAAACCCCATTTTTTCATACTAGTATAATCCTATTCAAAATCTAAGGCATTGATTTTAATGTAAATGACGATTTCTAAGGCATTGAATACATGTAACTATTAATTTATATTTATATTCTATTCAGTGTCAATTCCAATTTCAAATTTCAATTTTTATTTCTATTTCTTATTTTATTTCTATTTTTTTTTCAGGAGAAAAAGTTGTATATAATTTATTATAACAAAAAAGATAAATTGTACATTATGTTGAAATTGACTATATATTCTGTCAATGAGGTGCATTGCGAGGAAGATAGAAACTTACAAAAATAAACATCTGAGAGTTTTTTCCAGGATATACTTTTTTCTGTAGATTGATCATAGATTCATAGTGATATTCAAGCAATAATATAAGTAGAAAAACAAAATACCTTGCCATGAGAAAAAGACTCAAGATCTTGGAGCATACCAGATTTTTGGTGACACTGTATGCCCGACATTGTTGGGATGGAAATAGTATGTAATGGAATCTATAGGGATGCTCAGAAGCCACATACCGCATGTAGATTGCAAACCTTTTTCTGATAGTTCATCTGTCTCCTCATTTTCCAAATGCTTTATGTGTGAGATAGGGAAGAGAGAGGGCTTCCATAGTGCTGCAATTCTATTCATCCATCTAGAGAGGCTATCATTTTTTATAGATTGTTTTCCAATCACGTGATCTATGATGATTTTGGAGTCACCATAAATTTGGATTGGGCCAATATCCAAAAAAGTGCAGAAAATGAGGAGACTGTGGAAAGCCATGGCCTCAGCTTTGTTGTTAGTCCCCGGTCCATTGTTCCAATAGATATAATACTGTAGGTCCTTTGTAATCTAAATGTATACACCGCAAGCACAAATGCCATCTTTTGATGCACCATCGAAATGAGCCTGAGGGATGGGGAACTGTAGTGTTGCCGAGGAAGAATGCTGAGACTGTATTTGATGGGGAATATTAGGAAGGATTGATAAATAAAAGGGGATAATTTTGTGATATAAATGCCCAAATTCCTCCTTGCCATTTTGAAAAATTATTTTGTTTCTCCACTTTTAGACAAACCAGAAAACAATGAGCAGAATAGGCCTCCAGTCAATTTTCTGGGAACTCCACCATTGAAGAGCATCCATTATAGAGGAGTGTGATTTTACAGAAAAACCAAAATGTGAAGCCAAACGATTCTATAGGATCTATGTGTTATGGTATTTGAGAAAAATATGCATGTTGTCTTTTGATTCTGAAAGACAGATTGAGCATATGGTTGGCCCGTGCTAGTTCCTTTTCTGTAGATTAGTCCATGTGAGATTTTTATCATGAAATACCAACCATGAAAACAGAATAATTTTTAGTGGACAACCTGTTTTCCATAAATTATTGGGAAATATTTTCCGGGAGGTGTCCATTAAATTTTCATTCATGGAGAGATATATATCCTTAACTAATACATTGGACCTTCCTTCCTTTATCTACATGATGATGCGATCATTTTCCTCTATTTTATAAAACCCCGCGTGCTTCATATCCCATATAGTCTTGTTCCATATTTCAGTTAAAGATTCATCCAGGCCCAGCTCTACGGCCGATTTCCAAATTGGAATAGTTCCCTGCCATCCATGAATGACTTGTGCCCAATAGAACAAACCTTTTTGATGAAGGGACCTGAGAGGTAGATATGGGATGGTGGATTCAGCCTGTACTCCCAAGATAGAATCAATGCCAATTAAAATGTTGTTACCTATTTGTAATTTCCATATCAACTTCCTAAGGAAAAATTGTGAAACCTTTTTGAAACTTCTCGAGATGGCCGACCCTTGGCAAGGGCCTAATGATCTGTTCTTGTACCAATAAGTGATTTCTTTATTTCCAAAATATTTCATTTTCATAGCAATACTCTAAAGGCTATCTCCAAATGCTGCTCTCCACAGAGATTTACATAGAAGGGTCATACCAAAACTGCGAAGATGCATGATGCCCCATCCCCCCATTTTCTTTGGGAGGGATATATTAATTAGTTTTGTAAGATGGTATTTCCTTTTTTCTTTGCATGCTCCCCAGATAAGGATGGCCATAAAACTTTTTAATTTTTTTGTGATAGCCGATGGGATATAATATAGATGTGCCCAATAAACAGATAATTGTGCAAGTACAGATTGTGAGAGGATCATCCTGCCCGCCAGAGATAAACATTTAAATTCCCATCTCAATATCCTTTTATAAAAATTATTAATAATCCATGACCAGTCTGATATGGAATAAGTCGTGGGCTTTAGTTGGAAACCCAAATATTTCATACCTTCATTGGTAGATATAGCCTGAATTATGTAAATATGAGAAATATAGTCCATCATTCATATTGACCTTCCCATAATGAAATGAAGATTTTCCTTTGTTTATACATAAACTTGTAGCTCTTTGGAAATATATCAGTATCTTGTGCATATTAAGCCAAAATTTTCTACAGAGAATAGCAAAAAGTAGGATATCATCCACGAAGAGGTTATGTGACAAATAGCATCCCGTGGATATGTAAAGAGGCCAAATGTTCCCCGAATCCACAACTCTTTTTAGATGAAGACTGAGTGTATCCATAACTAATATGAATAAAAGGGGGGACAGGAAGCATCCCTGACAAAGACCTCTTGCAGCCGAGAAGAAAGTAGAGGGGCATCCATTGATGAAAATGGCAAAGTTGACTCCTTTCACACATGCCATAATCCATTTAGTACAATGATCATTTGTCACGATCTTTATGAGAAGACATCTGAAATAGATCCAATCTAGGCAGTCATAGGCTTTTCGGAGATCTATTTTAAGAATGGCCACTCCTAACATTTTTGTATTCATAGAGTGTAAGGCTTCTTGAGCTATAGCCACAACATCTAATATATTCCTACCATTTAGAAAACCATGTTATTCCTTTGAGAGATAAAGAGAGAGATTTCCACAGATTCTTTCTGCAATAACCTTTGAGAAGATTTTATAGATAATATTGCATAGTGATATAGGTCTATAATTAGAAAAAGATAAAGAGTCTCTCTTTTTTGGGATCAATGCTATATAGGTATAAGTAATGATGTGATTAATCTTGCTGCTTTTTCTGGTTTCTTCCACCATTCCTAATATATTATTTTTCATCATATCGAAGAAATGGATGAAAATGTCAATGGTCCAACCGTTAGGGCCAGGGCATTTATCTTTTTTAAATGATTTCATAAAAGTAAGTAATTCTTCCTCCGTTACAACAGCAAAAAGTCTTTCAGTATCATCTTCAACGAACATAACTCGGAAAGGCTCGATGCCCCACATAATGTCATTTATCTCTCTGGTGTCTGCCTATTTATATGCCTTTTGAAAGTGTTTTACCACTTCTTTAGAGGTCCCTTCCTGTGTATGCATTGTTTTTCCATCTTCGCACTTGATTTTCCATATAGTATTTGAAGCCCTCCTTTTTTTTGCAAACTAGTGGAAGAATTTAGTGTATTTGTCTCCTTCCTTTAACCATGTGGCTCGGTTCTTTAACCGCCAAGTCCTTTCTTCAATGGAGAGTAACTTTTGTTTCTTTTTTTCAAGTTCCCACAGCTGAAAACAAGCATTCCATGAAAGGGAGTGGGATGCCATACTCTTTGCAATGATATCTAATTCCTTTTTCATCTCTTCTAATTCTAGACAGCTAGACTTTTTTTTCAGGGTCTACCATTCTTTTACTTTTGTTCGCAGACGTCTCATCTTTCCAATCAATTTTTCCAACAGGGAGCTTCCAAAATACAGATCACTATATTGCCATGTTTCGCAGATAATGTTGTTGAAAGATTCATCTTCAAGCCAAATCCTATTGAATTTGAAAGGATAGTTCATCCGCAAATGTTGTTCGAACCATTGCAGTATAATCGGACGATGATCGCAGATAAAAATAGGAAGGGTATGAGAACACCGAAGGCCAAACTTTTCCATTAAATTTTCATGCATAATGAACCTATCCAATATTTTTACGATAAAGGCGTCTCCCGACCTTCCATTGTCCCATTTAGGTGATAAGGATTTTGGGAAGACATCAACAAAGTTTTAGTTCAACAACGCTTCTCCAGATTTTTTCCCCAACTGGGTCCACCTTTTTCCCCTTTCCCCATACCTCATCTGGTCCCAAAGTGGAGTTAAAATCACCAACGATGAGAAGTGTCTCGATCTCCATAATACCTGAAGAAAGGAATTCATTCCAATATGTTGTTCTATCTTTATAGGGTGCATATACATTTAGTATATGATAATAGTCCACACAGCGTCTCTACTTAGCTATCATCAGGATTCCCCCTAGGCATCGGAACATGATTTCAGAAATCCATCTCGGGTCCCACAGAACCACCAAGCCTCCAAAGAGACTAGCCGCCTTTGTAGCTGCTATATACTAGGTTGGTAGCATTCGCCTAAAAAACGAGATTGTGTCCTGTCTGTCGTGCATTGTCTCTTGTATCAAGATCATCCTGTAAGAAGAAGATAGACATTTAGAGCTAAAAATTCCGGGTTAGCTCCAAGACCCCTTATGTTGATCAAAAGTATGTTCATCATTTGGCACTCTTTCCCGGCATGTCTGCTCTAAGAGGCCCGCTTTCAAGAAGATTGGCAATGGGGATGTCGACTAAGGAGGATTCCTAGAAATTAATATTAGAAATTCTCTTTCTCCCCCTGAAATGCCTACTTCCCCTGTTATTTTTTTGGCAAAAAGTGATATTCTTCGCCGAATTGGGACTAGTGACATGTGAAGTAGACATTCTGGGTTTACTAATGGTAAGGGGCAATGGTCAAAGAGATTCCCTCTGTAAAAGCATATCGAGGTCGCTGCCCATAGAGTTTGGGCAGGATGGTAGAGAAGATGGAGGGGAAGAAACCGAGATCAAGGGGGCTTTACCCTTAGAGGATATATGGGAGACGTTCGGGTTATGGTGAAATAATCTAGAGGGGGATAATATATATGGGGCATGCCTAGATCTAATAGGTGATGAAGAGTACAATGGGACAATGAGAATGTTTGTGTTCAGGTGAGAATCGAAACATTATTTAGGAATGGGTGGGGGCGATGTGATGGGAATATTCGATGATGGTTCACGAGGAGGCGGTTGGGAGGAAATGACATTAACACCCACATTGAGAAAATCGTCCATCGAATTCGATATTAGAATGTTTTGGGAGGAATATTTTTGCATTCTAGGGAGAAGAAAGGACGGTGAAATGTCTCTCCCGATAGGTCCTAGGAAATGGAAACATGGCGATGTCTGACCGGGGAAATATAGGCAATCGGAGAATTCCTATTAAAGTAGTTCTTTGCATCGTCCTTAGAATCGAGTGGAGAAGACATGTACTGGGATTTTTGATATGCCCTATGATTCTTATATCTCGTCTTTTTGTTTGTATGCCGCATACATTTGTCTTTGAGGTGTGTCGTTGTGTGACAAAGGGAGCACCTAAAAGGGACTCCCCAGTAGTCAAGTCTTTGACAGGTAGATAAAGCTCCCCAGAACATATCAACATGCTCCGGAAAACCACCCCTATAATCTTTCTCCACCAGGATCCAGGCAACCCTTTTGTCTTTAGCACCCAGGAATCTAGGGTCAATGTAAACAAACTTCCCAATTGCATTTCCAATACAAGCAAGAGATTCTTTTGCCCATAGTTCAATAGGGAGTGCAGGTAATTTGACCCATATATAATTGTTTTGAGGGGTGTTCCTAAGAGGGTCAAAACCTATGTACCATTTATGGAGGGCCAAAAAACTCCGTCCGTGTACCCATGGGAGGCCCCAAATGGTATTGAGATCCTTTACTTTCAAAAAATGAAATTTGTACTAGTCTTTCATCAGACGAACAATGGTAGGAGTGTAACCAATGAGAGGCTACCGTCTAGCTCCTCGACACGTCCTGATCTGGACATCGTCCATGTCAGGAAAGTGCCATTTCCCTATAAGAGTGTGGATTGCGAACTTGCTATACGGTCTACCAGCATAATCCCGTCCAAGCATATAACAGCTAGGGAAGGGGTGATCTTAGCAGGTCGATGATTGGTGTTGTTGTGGGGGACAGAGGGGGAAGCATCATCCTGTTTAGGAACTTGTTGGGAAGTCTGCAAGTGCTCTGCCAGCTTGGAGTGCCAGCAAGATGATTTAATAGTGCTAAAGTGTATTTCTTCTGCCTCCATGGCAGCTTTTACTAATTTCGTTGTGTCGGATTCCATGTGGAGTATCTCCATCTCATCAGATAGAAGAAATCTTGCTTCCCACAAGGTGGCTAGATAGGTGAGTAAATAGAGCATGGGTCAATAGGACAAATATTTCAAATCTTTAGATTCTATTGCCGCCTTGGGATATAGTCTTAAATGAAAGTAAAGAAAAAGTATACCTCATATATCCCGAGGAGATAAAAAGCCGGACAATCTCTCCAGGTATTAATAGAAAAAAGCAGAGATTAGGAAAAAGGACCGAAAATAGTCAATGAAGAGGTGAGGTCCGGCAGTACTTATGAGTACGAGAAACAAAGGATATAGGAAGGAAGAGGATATGATGGCCTACGGATTCCCAGATAATTGAAAGCCCATTGAATGAATCATCCTAACTTGACCGAGAGTAGGAAGATAGGACACAGGAAGGACTTAAGGCAGTCTACGGAACATCCTCAAATGGCATCGTCGGAAAATGATCAGAAAAACCAACAAAGAAACAGGGAAATCCTAGGCAATAGAGTAAGGGGATGAATAAAATTAAGAGGATGCACCCGGGAAAATGATATGGCAACAAAAAACTTCATAAATGCACCACCAAGGGTCAATTTTAAAACAACAATCAGTGCATGGCCTAGCAATAACAATAGAATCCCTGAAATTTTTAATAGGAATCCAAAACCATTTGGAAAAAATAGACCAGATCATGGAAAATTTTAGTTGACTGTAACCTATATAATAGCAGATATTGTATTCCTAAATTCTATATAATTTTCATGAGAGTATAAACCATTAATAGCCCTTCTCTCACACATTATTCCAAGACGAGAAAAACAGGATCGGAAATAGGAACGAAATATGAGCATTACATTATCGTTCATATGAGCACAAAAAACTCTAGATAATGTATATCAAGTTATCTAACATTCCATATGTGTAAAACAAAGGATTCGAATAAACTAACCTATTTCCAAGCCGGAGCCAAGGGAAGTGCGCTGCAAGGATGCTAGCAAAACTGAACCAGAATGCTTTGAAACAGGTGTATAATCGTCGAAATGAAACCAGGATAATGAGAGGTCCCAGGAATATAGAGTGTGAAATAACAAGCCACTAAACAGAGGAAACCCCTCGCCAAAGGGCGTAGGATAGCTAAAGCCAAGCCAAAAATTCTAATGATAGTGGAGGTGAGGATTTGTAGAAAAATAGTAGACAAACTATGTAGGAAAAACTATTACAGGTGTGAAAAAGCATGAACAAGTCATGGGGAAGCCATGCATATGGCCCCACATTCAGATAGGAAAACTGACCATTGGTAAGTGTAAATGGGGGGAACGTGGCAAGAGATGATTAAGACTGACATGCAAATGATCTATAGATATAGCATTCTATCAGTGCGTACCTCTGAGATGGCAAGAATTCAGCTATAGGCCTGGCACATAGCGTATTGAGAAGAAAACTCACTGGTTGGTTGCTTTCATCGTGTTCTTCCACTCGTCTCCTGGCTCTTCAAAGCCATTGTTGGAATGAAATTATCAAACAACTTGTCACATTTGAACTGATTATGAATTATAAAGGGCAAAATTTGATGCAGGCTCATAGTTAGGGTTAACAATATATATGGAGTTTTATTAATTGGCCCGGTAGTATATGTCACAGGTCCATTAAATGTTTATTATTTTATTTATATCTCCATTAACACATTAGAAATTGAAATAGAAACATCTATACATAAATTACTAAGTACATAGATAATCGCAAGTTATTTATTTGGTTGAGTCACCAAGCGGAAAAACTCTACATGTGAACCACGAGATTTGTCCAACGGTTCAGAGGTGCGAGATGACCATAACGACCTAGTTTTCAATGATCATTTTCAACATGTCTACTCTTTGACTACTTTTTAACTCCCCTTTTACATAATTGATTTCAGTAAAATACAATTATGTAAATTTATCCTCGTATAGGTTATTGCAAAACCCCATTTTCTCATACTATTTCAGTTCTATTCAAAATTTGAGGCATTGATTTTAACATACATTTCAATTTCTAAGATGCTACCCACATGTATGTGTTAATTTATATTTATATTATATTTAATGTCAATTTAAATTTCAAATTTCTATTTCTATTTCTATTTCTTATTTTAGTTCTATCTCCATTAACACATTAGAAAGTCAAATAGAAACATCTAGGCAGACAATTACTGAGTACATAGATGATAACAAATTATCTAATTGGTTGAGCTAACAAGTGGAAAAACTCTAAATGTGAAATACGAGATTTCTCCAATCGTTCCGAGTTGCGATATGACCATAAAAACCTAGTTTTCAATGATCGTTTTAGACATGTCTCCTCTTTGACTACTTGTTAACTCCATTTTCACAGAATTGATTTCGGTAAAAGAGTCAATTTCAATTTCAATTTTAAATTTCAATTTTTTATTTTATTACTATCTCAGTTACACTTCATAAATTAAAATGGAAAAAAACAGTTATGTAAATTTCTCCTCGTATAGGTTACTGCAAAACCCCATTTTCTCATATTTTTTCAGTTCTATTCAAAATTTGAGGCATTGATTTTAACGTACTTGTCAATTTCTAAGACGCTACCCACATGTAAGTGTTAATTTATGTTTATATTTTGTTTAATGTCAATTTCAATTTCAAATTTCTTTTTCTTTTTCTATTTCTTATTTTATTTCTATCTCCATTAACACATTAGAAAGTGAAAAAGAAACATTTAGGAAAATAATTAATGAGTACATAGATGATCACAAGTTACCTAATTGGTTGAGTTTAAAAGTGGAAAAACTCTACATATAAACTATGAGATTTGTCCAACGGTTCCGTGGTGCGAGATGACCATAATGACCTAGTTTTCAATGAACGTTTTCGACATGTTCGCTCTTTAACTACTTTCTAAATCCCTTTTTACATAATTGATTTCGGTAAAAGAGTCAATTTCAATTTCTATTTTTGATTTTATTTCTATCTCCAGTTACACTTCATAAATTAAAATAGAAAAATACAATTATGTAAATATCTCCTTATATAGGTTACTGCAAAACCCCATTTTCTCATACTGTTTCAATTCTATTCAAAATCTGAGCCACTTATTTTAATGTACTTATAAATTCAATTAAGGAACTTATAACTTCCATCCCCAAGCTAACCACAAAGGAGAAAAACATAGCTTTAAATAGAGAAATCTCCTTGGAAGAGGTGGAAGAGGCCGTAAAAAATATGCCAAATGGTAAAGCACCTAGGCTTGATGGATTTACCATCGACTTTTACAAAGCCTATTGGGAGATAGTCAAGATAGAGGTATGGGAAGCAGTGGAGGATTCACGGTACTCCTCCTCAATCCTCAAGTCCCTCAACTCTACTTTCCTTGCCCTTATTCCCAAGGAGGAGCAAGCTAACACACCGTCAAAGTTTCTTCCAATTGCATTATGCAATGTCCTGTACAAGATTATTTCTAAAGTCATAGCCAATCAAATAAAACCCATTCTTCCAGGTATTATTTCAGAAGAGAAATCAGGCTATGTAGAGGGAAGACAGATTTTGGAAAATATCTTACTAGCACAAGAGATGATTCACACTCTTCAAACGCAGAAGAAAGCGGGTATGATGATGCAATTAGACCTATCAAAGGCTTATGATAAGGTAAACTCGCACTATTTGAAAACTATTTTAGAAGCCTTCAGTTTTTCTAAACAATGGATAATCTAGATCCTAGCTTTGGTTAAATCCACAAGATTTTCAACACTGGTTGATGGAGCCCCAACAACCGAGTTCTCTCCTTCGCGTGGTTTGAGGCAGGGTGATTCTTTATCCCCCTTCCTTTTCGTGATTTTAATGGAAGGTTTAAGCAAACTAATTAGAAAAGCTAAAGAGGAAGGAATCATTGAAGGACTCCAACCCTTGCCCACAAGCCCTGTAACAACACATCAACAGTTTATAGATGACACAATGTTGCATGGCACGCCCTAGGTCAAATAAGATATGGGATACAAAATTATTCTCAATCACCTCAGAAAAGCCTTAGGTATGGAGCTTAATCTAACAAAATCCTCTATTTTCTTTTTTAATACACACCTAGCTGTTTAGAAAAATCTCTCAACCATCCTAGGCTTCAAAAGATGCAACCTCCCCTCGAGATACCTTGGCGTTCGACTGACTGAAAAGCCCTGGCATAAATTGCACTGGGAAAAAACTCTAGCTAGCCTGGAAAAAAGATGTCATCATTGGAAACACAGAACCCTTAACTTCGCAGGTAACCTTGTCCTCACCAAAGCTATCCTCCACGCCATTCTTCGTTACATGATTTCCATTCTCCCAGCTCCTAAAGGGGTTCTTCAGAAGATAAGGGTCGTCCAAAAGGCTTTTCTCTGGTTAGGTAATTTAGGGAAGAAGAAATGGTCTCTAATGGCATGGATAAGCTTTGCAAACCCAAACATTTGTGAGGGTTGAATCTGTAGGACCCATTCTGTTAAATTGGCAACTAGGGCCAAACTCCATGTGGGTCAGCTTATTTATGGTAGCTAATATTTTTATTGGATCCCTCTCATCGAGAGGTGTAGGATTGATCCAAAGATCATCTGATTCTGATAAGTAGTTATGGAGATATGAATTTATTTTGTTTATGAAATTATTATCAAGCCGGCCTACTATTATGTAGGCTCTAGAAGCGCAACCGATGTGTCTATTCATCATCCTCACTTTAGTATAAATAGAAGAGTTTTTGATGTCAATTAGACACACTCATTCTTAATGTGATCTCCTCTCCATGTCTTGGGTCTTTGGAAGGAGAATCACAAAAGGAGTACGCTGGTCCATACGCTGTTTATGAAAACATTTGTTCATCATATACACTGTTCACATTGATACATTGTGGATGCTATACGCTAGGTTCTTGTAGTCATGGGATCACACTGTACATGTTGATTATACGCAGCCCTAGCAATATACACAGATATTCATACGATGACATGGGTGGAAGGCAGTTCATACAATGCACAGCGCCTATACGGTGAAGACTTGTACGCTGGAAATGCTACACACTGTCATAAAAATATAAGATACTACGCAGGGCAGCCACACTCAGGTATATAGAAATGCTGAAGAGGATTACTCGTAGTATACGTTGTCATTGATATAAGGAGCGAATGCGCTAGTCACAACTCTAATGTACAAGTCATGGCATATATATATATATATATATAATATATATATATATATATATATATATAGATCATATAGATATATAGATATATATATACGTTGGATATTATACGTTGTTCACAGATCATTATATACGTTGTTCATCAAGGATATTATACGCTCATTGTATATTCTGATATTATAGATCACTGTATATGTTGTTCATTAAGGATATTATACGTTGTTCATAGAGGATGTTATATGCTGGTCATATAATGCATGGAGAGCAATCACACATTGTGCCATAACATGCAGTGAAGGTATGAAGCCGCTGTCATATGGTATCCGCAGTGGTGACATAGCACGTAAGAGCTGCAGGCATTAGAAGCAAAATTATTCTTGCAGTCAAAGAAGATACAGGATCCACGTGAATCTTGAGCACAAGTATACGCCATACTGGGAGGAACAAAACTCGGGTTTTTACTCTGAATTTTTCATGTATAACAAGCAGATTCAAATTATGTTATGGAATCACTTTGTCTGTCCTCATTATCACAGAAATTGCCTGGTCTTGAGTTCGGTTAAAAGACAATCTCACGTGAAGAATATTAACAATTGAATTGAGGGTTTAGGAGGGCTAGAAGAGTCCTAAACCTGTCTCACATATGAAGGTGCATATCTGTAACAGGGCTGGCTCTAGGCCCAAAGAACTCAGTCATTGGATAGCTCCCAGCACAGCTAGGAAGAAGAAGACCTTGAAGAGCAACAGTATCATCTTCAGGTTTTCTGAGTAGTCCATTGTAGGAAGCAGATCTTTTGTCTCAAGACAGTGTTGAGGAGATACACTAGACAATTCAAATTGTTGTAGGTGACAGCATGACCAAAGAAGGACTGTATAGAATCTGGAACTATAGCCTAGCTGCTTTGCTAGGTTGCAAGCCATAGCAAGCAGCTAAGGCTGATGACAGTGTTAGAGTGTTGCAGCATGATGAAAATGATTCATACTAACAGGGGCAACATAATGTTGATGATGTATGGGAAGCATAGTATGATGCAGCATGATGGTGCTACACGGTAAGGTGCAACAAAAGGACAAGGTGCAACACGATGATAGTTGAAGGAGTCACCTTGAGAATCAGTTGAAGCAGAATGTCTTCAACTGATCTCATCATTATACAAAATGATCTATGCTAGATCTAGATAAGTCAAACTGTTGACTTATGTTGTAAATGTACTCTCTCTCTCTTTCTCTGTTGAACTTTGAAGATAAAAGAAGATTCGATCAAAGGGTTTCCCCACACATTGTGGGGTTTGTCCCTGGCTCGCGCCATATCTTGAGTCCTCTTGTCTTGGCTTGTCTGCTGCGGTTTGTATTTATGTTCTATCTACAGTTTCTCTTAATACTGAAATGATTGCTAACTGTGAAAATTTAAATAAATTTCTCTAGCATAGAACATACCTAAAGTTAACATGGTATTAGAGCTGAGGTGAAGACAATGCCCAAGCAAGAGTGAAAGAGCAATCACCAAAAGCAGTTGGGACAAGACAGAAGGATCAATGCGTTCCTCATAATTCACCTAGGGTGAAGTCAAAGCAGAGAATGTTATCAGAATGGCACGGTGGAAGATTCTGATGGTCCATCTTAAGATCACTTAATTGGGAAGTTTAGATCTAAGGGTGGAAGGAAAGGCAGATGCCTTGTCGAAATAAGTTCGGTTGTTATGCGAAGGAGTGTCAGAATGGAAGAGACACATATCTTGATGAAGATAACAATCATTCTTGGGACATCTTCAATGATTAAAGGAATGACTGGTAATACAGGTCATCAAGGAAATGGTCGACTCTTCCACGAAAGCAAGAAACCCCAGAATCTCTTTTATGTACCTGATCGCAAGAAGAACCTGATTTCCATCTCGGAAATGGAAGTCAAAGGTTACAGGGTGGCACTTATAGATGGAAGGGTACGTGTTTGAAAATAGATCTTTCGAAGATGTTTTTGAGTTTAGGGTTGTATCAAGTTGCAGGAAGTCCACTAGGGACCATGTCCATTGACTCAGCACCGAAGGTCTATGAGTCAGATGGTGACTAGGATGCCTGAATTCAAAAAGGAACATGAAGGTACATGTCTGAAATGTACCGAAGGAAAATATTGTAAGGGGATCATTCCCCTCATGCAGCAGGTCCACAGGCTTGGAACAACCCGAGGAGTTTGAGACTCATTATCGGGAATCTCATGTATACAGGTGGAAGAAAGCCCTCTATGGCTTGAAGCAAAACACCTCGGGTGTAGTATGAGAGGATTGATAGCTGTCTAATGTAGCTGAGATTCACTAGGAGTGAAACCGATCCAAACCATTACTCAAAGGTTGTGGATGATAAACCTCTCATACCGGCACCTATGTCTGACAGTTGCAAATCCTCTCATTTATAGGAGGGAGAGGGAGTTGGATTCTGAATGTGAGAAGATAAGTTGCAAGCTTGTGATTGCGTCGAGGATCCTAACTTTCAGAAGTTACATGGTAATGATGTCGGACCAGATTTGGGAAATTCCTTTGGGTTTCATAAACTCATTCGCGTTGTTGTTCTTGGAGAACCTCCATCCGGACATCTGTGTTGCAGTTAGCATGGCGAGCTCATATTTGGTTGAGCCTCACTAGATTGGTGCCAAGAATCTTCTGAGATATCTTCAGGGCATAATCTCTCATACACTACTGGGAATATGAAACCACTTGATTATTCGAATGATGAGTGGGCAGGCAATATGGAGGATCACTAGATCACTTCCCAATGTTGTTTCTCTTTGGAATCTGCCTCGATATCCTGGATGAGCAGGAAGCAGAAATCGGTCGCTATAAGCACTGCCAAGACCAAATACATGGATACGATTATGATCTTGTATGAAGCTGCATGGTTGTGGAAGCTCTTAAGTGAGCTATTTTTTCTCTGTGACAACCAGAGGTGGGATTCAATTATTGAGGAATCCCGTATTTGACAATTGCTCCAGCAGACAGACATCAGATACTGCCTTCTCTGGGATATGGAAAGTTGATAAGCAGGGAGACTCCATCACACTGAGATGATGTACATGTCGCTAAAGCCCCGGCGGGAAAGATCAAATTTGTGATTATCCTGAACGAATTGGAGTCGTCGATAGACCTTTCTAAAAGGGTCCTACATGTTGCTTACATTGAGCTCTGGGAGCTCTGGGGGGCTTGCAGTTCTACTGGAGCAACATATGACCACAGGGAGACTCACCCTCCGCTGGTTGGTGCACATTGGAACAAGATGATTCACTCTCTTGTGGAACAGGATGATTTGCTCTCCTGTGTAGCAGGATGATTACGCTGACTTCGGGTCAGTTGAGACTGGTTTGGGACTAGTGGTACATACTTCGAGACTGACTTCGTGTCAGTGCAGTATTAGTTTGGGACCAGTGAGAGTGGTACATACTATGACGCTGACTTTCGGTCGGTTGAGACTGGTCTGGGACTAGTGGTACACTCTCTAAAACTGCGATACTGGTCTGGGACCAGTGGTAGGAGTGGTACTTACTATGAAGCTGACTTCGGGTCAGTTGAGACTGGTCTGGGACTAGTGGTACGCACTTTGATTGATGCAGGATTGATGTGTTCTCCTGTGAGGATAGGATTGATTAGTTCTCCTGTTGAAGCATCCTACCCATGCAGTCTGAGACTCATGGGAAGTACCTCGCATCTGATCAATGAGTAGGGAAATGAAGTTAGGGACCATAGTAGTACTGATGGATGCATCATTGTATCTACTGTACTCCCTACGCTAGGATGACCTCCATTGATTTGGGATCAATGATATTGGTCTGGGACCAGTGGTAGGAGTTGTACATACTATGACGCTGATTTCGGGTTGGCTGAGACTGGTCTAGGACCAGTGGTACATACTCCGAGACTGACTTTGTGTCAGTGCAGTATTGGTCTGGGACCAGTGGGAGTCATACATACTATGACGCTGACTTCGGGTTGGTTGAGACTAGTCTGGAACTAGTGGTACGCACTCTGAGTCTGACTTCGGGTCAGTGGAGAATGGTATGAGACATTCTCGATCAATTCTTCTTCTTCATAGTTCAGTAGAGCTAAGCAGAGCAGAGCTAGCAGAGCCAGTAGAGCTGAGCAGAGCAGAGCCAGCAAAGCTGAGTAGAGCAGAGCAAAGCTAGTAGAGATGAGCAGAGTAGAGCAGAGCCAGCAGAGTTGAGCAGAGTTGGTCAGAACAATGCAGGGCACTGATGGAAGAGATAGTACAGTCGGACTTATGGATCAATGGATGGAGTTTTCCCTAGTTGAGAGGGACTGTTAAATTGGGAACTAGGGCCAAACTCCATGTGGGTCAACTTATTTATGGTAGCTCATATTCTTATTGGATCCCTCTCGTTGAGAGGTGTAGGATTGATCCAAAGATCATCTAATTTCGATAAGTATTTATGGAGATATGAATTTATTTTGTTTATGAAATTATTATCAAGCCGACCTACTATTATGTAGGCTCTAGAAGCCCAACCGACGTGTCTATTCATCATCCTCACTTTAGTATAAATAGAAGAGTTTTTGATGTCAATTGGACACACTCATTCTTAATGTGATCTCCTCTCCACGTCTTGGGTCTTTGGAAGGAGAATCACAAAAGGAGTACGCTGGTCCATACGCTGTTTATGAAAACATTTGTTCATCATATATGCTATTCACATTGATACACTGTGGATGCTATACGCTAGGTTCATGTAGTCATGGGATCACACTGTACATGTTGATTATTTGCAGTCCTAGCAATATACACAGATATTCATACGATGGCATGGGTGGAACATAGTTCATACAATGCACAACGCCTATACGGTGAAGACTTGTACGCTGGAAACCCTACACACCATCATACAATATATGATACTACGCAGGCTAGCCACACTTAGGTATATAGAAATGCTGAAGAGGATTACACGTAGTATAAGTTGTCATTGATGTAAGGAGCGAATGTGCTGGTCACAAATATAATGTACAAGTTATGGCATATATATATATGTCATTATATACACTGGATATTATACGTTGTTCACAGATCATTATATACGATGTTCATGAAGGATATTATACGCTCACTATATATGCTGATATTATAGATCTTTGTATATGCTGTTCATTAAGGATATTATTCGTTGTTCATAGAGGATGTTATATGCTGGTCATATAATGCATGGAGAGCACTCACACATTGTGCCATAACACGCAATGAAGGTATGAAGCCGCTGTCATATGGTAGCCGCAGTGGTGACATAGCACATAAGAGCTGCAGGCATTAGAAGCACAATTATTCTTGTAGTCAAAGAAGATACAGGATCCACGTGAATATTGAGCACAAGTATACGCCATACTGGGAGGAACAAAACTTAGGCTTTTACCTCTCAATTTTTCATGTATAAGAAGCAGATTCGAATTATGTTATGGCATCACTTTGTCTGTCCTCATTATCACAGAAATTGCCTGGTCTTGAGTTCGGTTAAAAGGAAATCTCATGTGAAGAAGATTAACAATTGAATCGAGGGTTTAGGAGGGCTAGAAGAGTCCTAAACCCCTCTCACATATGAAGGTGCATATCTGGAACAGGGCTGGCTCTAGGCCCAAAGAACTCAGTCATTGGATAGCTCCTAGCATAGCTACGAAGAAGAAGACCTTGAAGAACAATAGTATCATCTTCAGGTTCTCTGAGCAGTCCATTGTAGGAAGCATATCTTTTGTCTCAAGACAGTGTTGAGGAGATACACTAGACAATTCAGATTGTTGTAGGCGACAGCATGACTAAAGAAGGACTATATAGAATCTAGAACTATAGCCCAGCTGATTTGCTAGGCTGCAAGCCATAGCAAGCAACTAAGGCTGATGACAGTGTTATAGTGTTGCAGCATGATGAAAATGATTCATACTAACAAGGGTAGCATAATGTTGATGATGTATGGGCAACATAGTATGATGCAGCATGATGGTGCTACACGGTAAGGTGCAGCAAATGGACAAGGTGAAATATGATGATAGTTGAAGGAGTCACCTTTAGAATCAGTTGAAGTAGAATGTCTTCAACTGATCTCATCATTATACGAAATGATCTATGCTAGATCTAGATAAGTCAAAGTGTTGACTTATGTTGTAAATGTACTCTCTCTCTCTTTCTCTACTGAACTTTGAAGATAAAAGAAGATTTTATCAAAGGGTTTCCCCACACATTGTGGGGTTTGTCCCTGGCTCGCGCCATATCTTGAGTCCTCTTGTCTTGGCTTGTCTTCTGCGGTTTATATTTATGTTCTACCTGCAGTTTCTCTTAATGCTGATATGATTGCTAACTGTGAAAATTTAAATAAATTGCTCTAGCATAGAACATACCTAAAATTAACACATTCACTGTTAACCGTGCTTGTGGAGCAAAATTATGGTGGAGGTCGTTGAAGGAACCCAACTTACCATGGGCCAAACATTGGAAAGAGAAGTATGATCACAATCACAGACTACGGAACTTAATTCGAAAGCAAGAAACTCTAGAAGTCTCTCCAATTTAGAACCTGGCGAGAACTAACCAGCATATAATTCAGGAGCAGAGTTTTTGGGAAATTCAAGACGGAAAGACTGCCCTTTTCTGGGAAGATGCGTGGAAACAACTCCCTAAGCTGGAAAGCCCTGAATTCTTAGATATCCAAAGAAGAAACCAGAAGCTAGGGAGAACTATAGTGAACGAATACTAGAAACCTAATGAAAATTACCAAGCATGGAGAATGTGGATATTCAGTGAGATAGAACCTTTGGTAGAAGAAAAAAATAGTTTAAGGGAACTCAGAACAGAGCTGGCCAAAAGAAGGATAAGGAGAGTAGGGGATGATGACCAATTACACTGGGGTAAGCTTGAGGGGGGAAACTTCACACTCAAAGAAGCAAGAATCTATATAGAAGGTATTGAGCATGAAGAAAAATTCAATTGGCAAGGCAAAGTGTGGGACGCTCAACTATGGCAAAAAATTAAAACATTCCTTTGGCTCCTGATGCACTGAAGAACGCTTACATGGGAGAACCTTAGGAAAAAAGGGTTTATAGGCCCATCTCGCTGCCCAATGTGTGGAATTGAGGATGAAACCATGAATCACCTCCTCAATACTTGTGAATGGG
The DNA here is from genome assembly GCA_000404065.3 of Pinus taeda. Taxonomy (NCBI): domain Eukaryota; kingdom Viridiplantae; phylum Streptophyta; class Pinopsida; order Pinales; family Pinaceae; genus Pinus; species Pinus taeda. Next base: position 13,636 of record APFE030437655.1, on the reverse strand, counting down.
CAGACAACGTATGGAATTGGATGGAAACCATTCTTAAAGGAATGGACAGGGTAAGGAATTCAATTCAGGAAACCATAGAGAATTGGAGAGGTAATTTCTCCAATACCCAATTGGTTAATACAATTTGGAAACTTATACGAGGGCTTATAGCATGGACTATTTGGAAAGAAAGAAACAGGCAAGTATTCCTAAATGAAACAAGAGGCATAAACTTTAAAAAATATACAATTCTACAAAACATCAAATAAACAGTTCTCTCCAAAGGGAAAGTGGTATAGGACAAGAACATCTCAATGTCGGACTTACAGATTTTGAAAGCTTTTGATATTGACATGGGAACCATCACGTTTTCATCAAATTATCGACAACAACAAAGTACCAATGTGAATACCTAGATTCCTCCACTGACGGGCTTCCTCAAACTCAACTTTGACGGGGCCACTACGGGAAATCTGGGACCTGCAAGCATTGGCAGTTTTCTTAGGGACAACAAAGGTGGAATTCGACATATTTATAGTCAATCGTTGGGTGAAGGGACTAACAACGAAATGGAATTTTCAGCGCTTGAGCAAGGATTGAGAATTCTCAGATGGCTGAAAGCTGGAGCCACCGTGGTGGCAGGGGATTCTCAATTGGTGATCACGGCAGCAAGAAGAATGTATACAGGAGCTAAACCAAGTAAGGTCACGAAGCATTGGAGGCTTGCCAAGGTTACAGAACTCATTGCGGATCACCTATCATGCTTGGACGGGTTAATCCTCATGCAATGAGAAGAAAGGTGAATGTAGTGGTAGATCATTTGGCAAATTACAGAATTGATATTCCCTCAGCCTACCTGGACACATGTTGGCTTCAGGTCACATCCACCAAACTTCGGAATAGGTACACTCTTCTTTCGAGGAAAGACATAATTTAATGGAAGAAGTGGTGCAGGGGTAAAAAGGATTTCCCCTTAATAGGTGAATGAAGACAACCAATCAAAGGGACAACAGGAGAAGTGGGTGGCAGAACCAAGAAGTACAAGAGAAGAAGTGGGAATTAATTCACAAGGACATAGTGCTAGTACCAAGGAGCACTTCGAACAAAAAATATGGGCATCGCCGGCATCAAATCACAAAGGGAGACACTTGGAAATCCACAAATTGGCTCAAGCGTGGTAGAGTTAATAATAAGGATTCATATCATGAACAAAAATGTGGGAATTGGAGCAGCAGTTATTATGGCTGGACATGTGCTCATCTGACGGCGAAGTGGGAAGCCCTAGGCCAAACATGGTTACCATCTAATATAACTAAGGCCTCCCACCAGAAGTGCGACACTCTGCTTTCCCACAACATGCAACATAACTTCAGTTGTGATTTCAGAAGTATTAGAGTTTCTGTGCTCCGCCATAGCAGTATGGCTTGTGAGGGTAGCCGAAATGCCTCGGCTAACAAAGACCTTCATAATGCTCAAGACTCCTATGAAAATCGGAACTCCCTAAAAGAAAATTGTAAGACAGAGAAGCTTGAAGCTATTTTTGCAGAGGAGGAAGAGCGGGAATTGGAGGAGGTGGAGTCGATTCAAGATCCGAGGACTGCAACCAGTCTGGCCACTCAATTTGTGCGCACTCAGGCTGAGTTGTGGAGGATGAAGACTATAATAGCCAAGGCGATTAGCATGCAAGGGAATACATTAATCATGCTCATCAAGCTATCTCCCTTATTTCCACAGAGCACGTGACAAAACTGGATGCCTTAGATTTCAAGCTTAGTTCCCTGGTTTAGTAAGTAGATAATCTCTCACAAACAATGAGTGTTTTAATCAGTCTGCTCAAGCACACCATTCGTCAGGATCCCTTAGTTGTGGGGGTGGTCGCAGAGGAAGCTACAGGTACCAGTCAAGGGAAACAAAGCAGTCAGCATAGTCCTCAGCCTGGGAATTTGACTGCTCCGGCCAACCGTGGTGATCCTACCAAAGATTATGTCATCCTCAAGCTGTAATGGCTTGTCAGCTTTAGTTTGCTATTTCTGTTATGACTTGTTTTGTCTCTGATATCAAGGTTACTAGTCAAGTTTCCTGTTTTGTTTTGTTTCTGTCTCTGATGTCCCTCTGGCTTTATTTCTATCTTTCTATCCAGTCGCCGAAAAGGGCACATTGTTTTGTAGTCTCCAACCCTTCTATGTACTACCCTGCGTGGTATGCCTTGGGGTCGATAGATAGAGTTTTAGCGGCTCATAAGTGTTGTAAATGGGCAAGGAAGCTTCTCTTTAGTTTGTACGAACAAACCATTTTGTACCTTATGTCTTCTATGAATTTATATAAAAATGTTGATTTACACAAAAAATGACAATTTCAATTTAAATTTTTTGTTTCTATTTCTATTTCTTATTTTATTTCTATCTCCATTAACACATTATAAATTGAAATAGAAACATCTAGACATATAATTACTTAGTACATAGATGATCACAAACTATTTAATTAGTTGAGTGAACTGGTGGAAAAACTCTGCAGGTTAACTACGAGATTTGTCTAATGGTTTTGAGGTGCAAAATGAACATAATAACCTAGATTTCAAGGATTGTTTTCGACATGTTTGCTCTTTGACTACTTGTTAACTCCCTTTTTACATAATTGATTTCGGTAAAAGAGGCAATTTAAATTTCTATTTTTATTTTATTTCTATCTCCATTTACACTTCATAAATTAAAATGGAAAAATACAATTATGTAAATTTCTCCTTGTATAGGTTATTACAAAACCCCATTTTCTCATACTATTTCATTTCTATTCAAAATTTGAGGCATTGATTTTAACGTACATGTAAATTTGTAAGACGTTGCCTACATATATGTGTTAATTTATCTTCATATTCTATTTAATGTCAAGTTCAATTTCAAATTTCCGTTTCTATTTCTATTTCTTATTTTATTTTTATGTCCATTAACACATTAGAAAGTGAAATAGAAACATCTAGGGAGATAATTACTAAGTACATATATGATCACAAGTTATCTAATTGCTTGAGTTAACAAGTGGAAAAACTCTACATGGGAACTATGAGATTTGTCCAACAGTTCCGATGTGCGAGATGACCATAACAACCTAGTTTTCAATGATCGTTTTCAACATGTTTGGTCTATGACTACTTGTTAACTCCCTTTTTAGATAATTGATTTTGGTAAAAGAGTCAATTTCAATTTCAAATTTAAATTTCTATTTTTATTTTTTTTCTATCTCTAGTTAGACTCCATAAATTAAAATGGAAAAATACAATTATGTAAATTTCTCCTCAGATAGGTTATTGCAAAACCCCATTTTCTCATACAATTTTAGTTCTATTCAAAATCTCAGGCATTGATTTTAACGTACATGTCAATTTCTAAGAAACTGCCAACATGTACGTGTTAATTTATATTTATATTCTATTCAATGTCGATTTCAATTTCAAATTTATGTTTCTATTTCTATTTCTTATTTTATTTCTATCTCCATTAACACATTAGAAATGGAAATAGAAACATCGAGGCATACAATTACTGAGTACATAGATGATCACAAGTTATTTAATTGGTTGATTTAACAAGTGGAAAAATTGTACATGTGAACTACGAGATTTGTCCAACGGTTTCGAGATGTGAGATGACCATAACGACCTAGTTTTCAATGATTGTTTTTGACATGTCTGCTCTTTGACTACTTGTTAACTCCCCTTTTAGATAATTGATTTCGGTAAAAGAGTCAATTTGAATTTCAAATTTAAATTTAAATTTTTATTCTATTTCTATCTCCATTTACACTTCATAAATTAAAATGAATACAATTATGTAAATTTCTCCTCATATAGGTTACTGTAAAACCCCATTTTCTCGTACTATTTCAGTTCTATTCAAAATCTAAGGCATTGATTTTAACGTACATGTCAATTTCTAAGGCATTGCCTACATGTATGTGTTAATTTATATTTACATTCTATTCAATGTCAATTTCAATTTCAAATTCTTGTTTCTATTTTTGTTTCTTATTTTATTTCTATCTCCATTAACACATTAGAAATTGAAATAGAAACATATAGACAGACAATTACTAAGTACATAGATGATCACAAGTTATTTAATTGGTTGAGTTAACAAGTGGAAAAACTCTACATGTGAACTACGAGATTTGTCCAATGGTTCTGAGGTGCGAGATGACAATAACGACCTAGATTTCAATGATTGTTTTCAACATGTCTACTCTTTGACTACTTGTTAACTCCTTATTTACATAATTGATTTCGGTAAAAGAGTCAATTTCAATTTCAAATTTAAATTTATATTTTTTAATTTATTTCTATCTACATTTACACTTCATAAATTAAAATGGAAAAATACAATTATGTAAATTTCTCCTCATATAGGTTACTGCAAACCCCATTTTCTCATTTTATTTCAGTTCTATTCAAAATCTAAGGCATTGATTTTAACATAAATGTCAATTTCTAATGTATTGCCTACATGTATAGGTTAATTTATATTTACATTCTATTCAATGTAAATTTCAATTTCAATTTTTTGTTTTTATTTCTATTTCTTATTTAACGACCTAGTTTTCAATGATCGTTTTAGACATGTCTACTTTTTGACTAATTGTTAACTCCCTTTTTACATAATTGATTTCAGTAAAAGAGACAACTTCAGTTTCAAATTTAAATTTCTATTTTTCATTTTATTTATATCTCCATTTACACTTCATATATTAAAATGGAAAAATACAATTATGTAAATTTCTCCTTGTATAGGATACTATAAAACCCCATTTTCTCATACTATTTCGGTTGTATTCTAAATCTAAGGAATAGTTTTAACGTACATGTCAATTTCTAAGACATTGCCTACATGTACATGTTAATTTTCATTTCTATTCTATTCAATGACAATTTCAATTTCAATATTTTGTTTCTATTTCTATTTTTTATTTTATTTCTATCTCCATTAACACATTAAAAATTGAAATAGAAACATCTAGACATAGAATTACTTAGTACATAGATGATCACAAACTATTTAATTAGTTGAGTTAACTATGAGATTTGTCTAATGGTTCTGAGGTGCAAAATGAACATAACGACTTAGATTTCAAGGATTGTTTTCGACATGTTTGCTCTTTGACTACTTGTTAACCCCTTTTTTACATAATTGATTTCGGTAAAAGAGTCAATTTAAATTTCTATTTTTTATTTTATTTCTATCTCCATTTAGACTTCATAAATTAAAATGGAAAGTTACAATTATGTAAATATCTCCTCGTATAAGTTACTGCAAAACCCCATTTTCTCTTACTATTTAAGTTATATTCAAAATCTGAGGCATTGATTTTAACGTACATGTCAATTTATAAGACATTGCCTACATGTACGTGTTAATTTATATTCATATTCTATTCAATGTCAAGTTCAATTTCAAATTTTTGTTTCTATTTCTATTTCTTACTTTATTGCTATATCCATTGACACATTAGAAAGTGAAATAGAAACATCTAGGGAGACGATTACTAAGTACATAGATGATCACAACTTATCTACTTGGTTGAATTAACAAGTGGAAAAGCTCTACATGGGAACTACGAGATTTGTACAACAGTTCCAATGTGCGAGATGACCATAATGACCTAGTTTTCAATGATCGTTTTAGACATGTCTACTCTTTCACTAGATGTTAACTCCTTTTTTACATAATTGATTTCGGTAAAAGAGTTGATTTCAATTTCAAATTTAAATTTCTATTTTTTTATTTTTTATTTTTATATTTCTATCTCCAGTTACACTTCATAAATTAAAATGGAAAATACAATTATGTAACATATAAAACTCCATTTTGTCACACTATTTCAGTTCTATTCGAAATCTGAGGCATTGATTTTCACATAAATGTCAATTTGTAAGAAATTTCCCACATGTACATGTTAATTTAAAACTCCAAGGGATAGCTCAAATGGTCGAGTTCCCGTTGCTAAGCACTTTCCCAGTTGGGAGGTCACAGGGTCAAATCTCCTCTACGTCCTCAAGGTTAGGCTTGTAAAGATTGGCCGACGGGCATATCTGTTCGGGTGGAACTGCCCTGATATTACTGTGGATGTAAGCACTTTCCCAGTTGGGAGGTCACAGGGTCAAATCTCCTCTACGTCCTCAAGGTTAGGCCTGTAAAGATTGGCCGACGGGCATATCTGTTTGGGTGGAACTACCCTGATATTACTGTGGATGTCAGTGACCGTGAACCACCGTTTTAAAAAAATGTATGTTTTAATTTATATTTATATTCTATTCAATGTCAATTTCAATTTCAAATTTCTGTTTATATTTCTATTTCTTATTTTATTTCTATCTCCATTAACACATTAGAAATGGAAATAGAAACATCTAGGCATAAAATTACTGAGTACATAGATGATCACAAGTCATTTAACTATTTGATTTAAAAAGTGGAAAAGCTATACATGTGAACTATGAGATTTTTCCAACGGTTCCGAGGTACGAGATGACCATAATGACCTTGTCTTCAAAGATCGTTTTTGAAATGTCTGCTCTTTGACTACTTGTTAACTCCCTTTTTTACATAATTGATTTCAGTAATAGAGTCAATTTCAATTTCAAATTTAAATTTAAATTTTTTATTTTATTTCTATCTCCATTTACACTCATAAATTAAAATGGAAAAAATACATTTATGTAAATTTCTCCTCATATAGGTTCAATTTCAAATTTAAATTTAAATTTTTTATTTTATTTCTATTCTCCATTTACACTCCACTCATAAATTAAAATGGAAAAATACAATTATGTAAATTTCTCCTCATATAGGTTACTGCAAAACCCCATTTTTTCATACTATTTCAGTTCTATTCAAAATCTAAGGCATTGATTCTAACATACATGTCAATTTATAAGGCATTCCCTACATGTACGTGTTAATTTATATTTACATTCTATTCAATGTCATTTTCAATTTCAAATTTCCATTTCTATTTCTATTCTTATTTTATTTCTATCTCCATTAACACATTAGAAATTGAAATAGAAACATATAGACACACAATTAATAAGTACATAGATGATCACAAGTTATTTAATTGGTTGAGTTAACAAGTGGAAAAAGTCTACATGTGAACTACGAGATTTGTCCAATGGTTCCTACCTGTGAGATGACCATAACGACCTAGTTTTCAATGATCGTTTTCGACATGTCTGCTCTTTGACTACTTGTTAACTCCCTATTTACATAATTGATTTCGGTAAAAGAGTCAATTTCAATTGCAAATTTAAATTTAAATTTTTTATTTTATTTATATCTGCATTTACACTTCATAAATTAAAATGGAAAAATACAATTATGTAAATTTCTCCTCATATAGGTTACTGCAAACCCCATTTTCTCATACTATTTCAGTTCTATTCAAAATCTAAGGCATTGATTTTAACCTATATGTCAAGTTCTAATGTATTGCCTACATGTACATGTTAATTTATATTTACATTCTATTCACTGTCAATTTCAATTTCAATTTTTAGTTTCTATTTTTATTTCTTATTTAACGACCTAGTTTTCAATGATCATTTTAGACATGTATGTTTTTGACTACTTGTTAACTCCCTTTCTACATAATTGATTTCAGTAAAAGAGACAACTTCAATTTCATATCTAAATTTCTATTTTTTATTTTATTTCTATCTCCATTTAGACATCATATACTAAAATGGAAAAATACAATTATGTAAATTTCTCCTCGTATAGGTTACTGCAAAATCCCATTTTCTCATACTATTTTAGTTGTACTCTAAATCTAAGGCATGGATTTTAAATACATGTCAATTTCTATGACATTTCCTACACGTACGTGTTAATTTTCATTTATATTCTATTCAATGACAAATTCAATTTCAATCTTTTGTTTCTATTTCTATTTCTTATTTTATTTCTATCTCCATTAACACATTAGAAATTGAAATAGAAACATCTAGACATACAATTACTTAGTACATAGATGATCACAAACTATTTAATCAGTTGAGATAAATGGTTGAAAAACCTTGCACGTTAACTACGAGATTTGTCCAATGGTTCCGAGGTGCAATATGAACATAACGACCTAGATTTCAAGGATCATTTTCAACATGTTTCCTCTTTAACTACTTGTTAACTCCCTTTTTACATAATTGATTTTGTTAAAAGAGTCAATTTAAATTTCTATTTTTTATTTTATTTATATCTCCATTTACACTTCATAACTTAAAATACAAAAATACAATTATGTAAATTTCTCCTCGTCTAGGTTACTTCAAAACCCCATTTTCTCATACTATTTCAGTTCTATTCAAAATCTGAGGCATTGATTTTAACGTACATGTCAATTTCCAAGACGTTGCCTACATGTATGTGTTAATTTATATTCATATTGTATTCAACGTCAAGTTCAGTTTCAAATTTATGTTTCTATTTCTATTTCTTATTTTATTTCTATCTCCATTAACACATTAGGAAGTGAAATAGAATCCACGGAGACAATTACTAAGTACATAGATGATCACAAGCTATCTAATTGGTTGAGTTAACAAGTGGAAAAACTCTACATGGGAACTATGAGATTTGTCCAACACTTCCGATGTGCGAGATGACCATAACAACCTACTTTTCAATGATAGTTTTCTACATGTCTTCTTTTTGACTACTTGTTAACTCCCTTTTTACATAATTGATTTCGATAAAAGAGTCAATTTCAATTTCAGATTTAAATTTCTATTTTTTTTTAATTTCTATCTCCAGTTACACTTCATAAATTGAAATGGAAAAATACAATTATGTAAATTTCTCCTCATATAGGTTACTGCAAAACGCCATTTTATCATACTATTTCAGTTCAATTCAGAACTTGAGGCATTGATTTTAACGTACATGTCAATTTCTAAGAAACTGCCCACATGTACGTGTTAATTTACATTTATATTCTATTCAATGTCAATTTTAATTTTAAATTTCTGTTTCTATTTCTATTTCTTATTTTATTGCTATCTCCATTAACACATTAGAAATGGAAATACAAACATTTGGGCATACAATTACTGAGTACATAGATGATCGCAAGTTATTGAATTGGTTGATTTAAAAAGTGCAAAAATTTTACATGTGAACTATGAGATTTGTCCAATGGTTCTAAGGTGCAAGATGACCATAACGACCTAGTTTTCAATTATCGTTTTTGACATGTCTACTCTTTGACTACAAGTTAACTCCCTTTTTACATAATTGATTTTGGTAAAAGAGTCAATTTCAATTTCAAATTTCAATTTCAATTTTTTATTTTATTTCTATCTCCATTTACACTTCATAAATTAAAATGGAAAAATACATTTATGTAAATTTCTCGTCATATAGGTCACTGCAAAACCCTATTTTCTCATACTATTTCAGTTCTATTCAAAATCTAAGGCATTTATTTTAACATACATGCGAATTTCTAAGGCATTGCCTACATGTATGTGTTAATTTATATTTACATTCTATTCAATGTCAATTTCAATTTCAAATTTCTGTTTCTATTTCTATTTCTTATTTTATTTCTGTCTCCATTAACACATTAAAAATTGAAATAGAAACATATAGACAGACAATTACTGAGTACCTAGATGATCACAAGTTATTTAATTGGTTGAGTTAACAAGTGGAAAAACTCTACATGTGAACTAAGAGATTTGTCCAACTGTTCCAATGTGCGAGATGACCATAACGACCTAGTTTTCAATGATCGTTTTCGACGTGTCTGCTCGTTGACTACTTGTTAAATCCCTATTTACATAATTGATTTCTGTAAAAGAGTCAATTTCAATTTCAAATTTAAATTTCTATTTTTTATTTTATTTCTATAAATAGAATTATGTAAATTTTTCCTCATATAGGTTATTGCAAAACCCCATTTTCTCATACTATTTAAGTTCTATTCAAAATTTGAGGCATTGATTTTAACGTATATGTCAATTTCTAAGACGCTGCCTACATGTACGTGTTAATTTGTATCTATATTTTATTCAATGTCAATTTCAATTTCAAATTTATGTTTGTATTTCTTATTTTATTTCTATCTCCATTAACACATTAGAAATTGAAATAGAAACATCTAGAGGGACAATTACTGAGAACATAGATGATCGCAAGTTATCTAATTGGTTGAGTTAAGAAGTGGAAATACTCTACATGTGAACTATGGGATTTGTCCAATGGTTCCGAGATGCAAGATGACCATATTAAACTAGTTTCCAATGATCATTTTCGACATGTCTTCTCTTTGACTACTCGTTAAATCCCTATTTACCTAATCGATTTCTGTAAAAGAGTCAATTCAAATTTCAAATTTCAAGTTCTATTTTTTATTTTATTTCTATCTGCACTTACACTTCATAAATTAAATTGGAAAAATACAATTATGTAAATTTCTCCTGGTATAAGTTACTGCAAATCCCCATTTTCTCATACAATTTCAGTTGTATTCAAAATATAAGGTGTTGATTTTAACGTAAATATTGATTTCTAAGACGCTGCCACATGTACGTGTTAATTTATATTTATATTGTATTCAATGTCAATTTCAACTTCAAATATCTATTTCTATTTCTATTTCTTATTTTATTTTTGTCTCCATTAACACATTGGAAATAGAAATAGAAATATCTAGAGACAAATTATTGAGTACATAGATGACCACAAGTTATTTAATTGTTTGAGTTAACAAGTGGAAAAACTCTACATGTGAACTATGAGATTTGTCCAATTGTTCCGAGGTGTGAGATGACCATAACGACCTAGTTTTCAATGATCATGTATGATCATTTTGGACATGTTTTCTCTTTGACTACTTGTTAACTCCCTTTTTACATAATTGATTTTGGTAAAAGAGTCAATTTCAATTTTAAATTTAAATTTCTATTTTTTATTTTATTTGTATCTCCATTTACACTTCATAAATTAAAATGGAAAAATACAATTATGTAAATTTCTCTTCATATAGGTTACTCCAAAACTCCATTTTCTCGTACTATTTCAGTTCTATTAAAAATCTAAGGCATTGATTTTAACGTACATGTCAATTTCTAAGACGCTACCCACATGTACATGTTAATTTATATTTATATTCTATTCAATGTCAATTTCAATTTCAAATTTCTATTTGTATTTCTAGTTCTTATTTTATTTCTACCTACATTAACACATTAGAAAGTGAAATAGAAACATCTAGGCAGAAAATTACTGAGTACATAGATGATCACAAGTTATCTAATTGGTTGAGTTAACAAGTGGAAAAACTCTATATGTGAACTATGAGATTTGTCCAACGGTTCCCAGGTGCGAGATCACCATAATGACTTAGTTTTCAATGAATGTTTTCGACATGTCCGCTCTTTGACTTCTTGGTAACTCCATTTTTACATAATTGATTTCGGTAAGAGTCAATTTCAATTTCAAATCTAAATTCCTATTTTTTATTTTCTTTCTATCTATATTTCCACTTCATAAATTAAAATAGAAAAATAAAATTATGTAAATTTTTCCCGTATATGTTACTGCAAAACCCCATTTTCTTGTACTATATCAGTTCTATTCAAAATCTGAGGCTTTGATTTTAAAGTACATGTCAATTTCTATTTTCCCACATGTACGTGATAATTTATATTGATATTGTATTCAATGTCAATTTCAATTTCAATTTTTTGTTTCTATTTCGATTTCTTATTTTACTTGTCTCCATTAACACATTAGAAATTTAAAAAGAAACATTTAGACATACAATTATTGAGTACATAGAGGACCACAAGTTTTTTAATTGGCTTAACAAGTGGAAAAAATCTACATGTGAACTACAAGATTTGTCCAATGGTTCCTAGGTGCAAGATGACCGTAATGACCTAGTTTTCTATGATCATTTTTGACATGTCTGCTCTTTGACTACTCGTTACTCCCTTTTTACATAATTGATTTCGGTAAAAGTGTCAATTTCAATTTCAAATTTAAATTTCTATTTTTTATTTTATTTCTATCTCGATTTACACTTCATAAATTAAAATGGAAAAATACAATTATGTAAATTTTTCCTTGTATAGGTTAATGCAAAACCCCATTTTCTTGTACTATTTCAGTTCTATTCAAAATATAAGGCATTGATTTTAACGTACATGTCAATTTCTAAGACACTGCCTACATGTACGTCTTAATTTATATTTATATTTTATTTAATGTCAATTTCAATTTCAAATTTCTATTTCTATTTCTATTTTTTATTTTATTTCTATCTCCATTTAGTATTCATAAATTAAAATGGAAAAATAAAATTATGAAGTTTATTCTCGTATAGGTTACTGCAAAACCCCATTTTCACATACCGTTTTAGTTTTATACAAAATCTAAGACATTGATTTTAACGTACATGTCAATTTCTATGACATTGCCCACATGTACATGTTAATTTATATTTATATTCTATTTAATGACAATTTCAATTTATATTTTTTGTTTCTATTTCTATTTCTTATTTTATTTCTATCTCCATTAACACAATAGAAATTGAGATAGAAACATCTAGATATACAATTACTGAGTACATAAATGATCACAAGTTATTTAATTGGTTGATTTAAAAACTGGAAAAACTCTACATGTGAACTACGAGATTTGTCCAATGGTTCCGAGGTTCGAGATGAGCATAACGACCTAGATTTCAAGGATCCTTTTAGACATGTTTGCTCTTTGACTACTTGTTAACTCCCTTTTTACATAATTGACTTCGGTGAAAGAGTGAATTAAAATTTCAGATTAAAATTTCTATTTTTATTTTATTTTATTTCAATCTCCATTTACACTTCATAAATTAAAATGGAAAAATACAATGACGTAAATTTCTTGCAAAACCCCATTTTCTCATACTATTTCAGTTCTATTCAAAATCTAAGGCATTGATTTTAACGTACATGTCAATTTCTAAGACGTTGCGTACATGTACGTGTTAATTTATATTCATATTCTATTCAATGTCAAGTTCAATTTCAAATTTCTGTTTCTATTTCTATTTCTTATTTTATTTTTATCTCCATTAACACATTAGAAAGTGAAATAGAAACATCTAGGGAGACAAGTATTGAGTACATAAATGATCACAAGTTATCGAATTGCTTAAGTTAACAATTGGAAAAACTCTACACGGGAACTACGAGAATTCTCCAACAGTTCCGAGCTGCGAGATGACCTAATGACCTAGTTTTCAATGATCGTTTTGGACATGTCTACTCTTTGACTACTTGTTAACTCCCTTTTTACATAATTGATTTTCGGTAAAAGAGTCAATTTCAATATCAAATTTAAATTTCTATTTTTATTTTTTTAATTTCTATCTCCAGTTAAATTAAAATGGAAAAATACAATTATGTAAATTTCTCCTCATATAGGTTACTGCAAAACACCATTTTCTCATACTATTTTAGTGCTATTTAAAATCTGAGGCATTGGTTTTAACATAGATGTCAATTTCTAAGAAACTGCCCACATGTACGTGCTAAAGTTGGAAATTATTAATTCCTACTTGTCTATGGTTATAATTCTCCATTTGAGGAGTTTGTTCCTACATTATAGGGATTTAG
>APFE030437654.1:17113-50384 GCA_000404065.3 Pinus taeda | reverse complement strand
CCTTGATCATCATAATGAACATGATTTGTTATATTAGCTATGCAGGTGTTATTTGATGTGTGCTTGTTTGTGTTTGCAAATTCTCAAAAGGAAACTCTTTCGGATGGTCAAAGCGTGGTTGCCACAAACTAGTGTTGGACTTAAGGTAGGGTCTAAAACACCTCTTAGTTTTTATTAATGAATTGCAATATGTTTAGAGAAAGGTAGATTTGCTTGTCCTACTTGTTGCTAGATATCTGTTGATACTAGGGAGACCGGTCTTGTCCGCAAGAATGATTTATCAAGCCAACGATATGTGGTAGATATTTTAAATCCCAAAAATATCATGGTATATGTGAATAGGGGTTGGGTCTTCTAAAGTCCATTTCCAACCCATAGTGGAAAGGTCCATGGTGAAACACAGGGCGTCCATTAGATAAGTGCTCATGTAAAAGGGGGGAATTATGTTGTTAGAGACTTTGTGCTTGCTTCTAAAAGACAAGATGTGGGTGGCTAGGTTATCTAAGAGTGTATTACCCCAATAAAAGATAAAACCCTATGAATCCCCATCAATAAGTGGTGTCCATTGATTAATAAACTTTTGCGTATTAGGCTAAGCAAAGAGTCTACACATCACAAGAGCTACCTGGCAATAGGGACCAATAAGGGAGTCTACAACATAATTATCGGTTTCCTCTCGCTTGTGCTTGTTTGGATCCCTTCTCCATCCTTTAATTGGCTCTGATGCATGGTCGTTTTCTTTCATGAATGCTTCCATAAATTTCTTGTCATATTTACACTGTGGCTTAGGCAAATGGTACATCCTGCTCAAATTTTCGCCAGTAAAAGATACGATGACCTTTTTCTTCATTGTAATAATATTCTTATTGGAAATTCTCAAATTGTCTACAACCCACTGAACCATGTATGTATAAAGAAGCATTTTAGGATGGGCTACAATCATGTGCAAGAAGGAATTAGCCACATCACTATAGATAATGTTTGAAGCACAGGTAGAATTGTCGACAGGCACTGTCCTTTGCATGACCGTGGTTCCTTTATCTTCAAAGAGTTTATACATGGATCCCCATGAGGACTGACCAAAGTCTTTAGTGAATACTGTATCAGAGAATAACCCTGACATGGCATTTTTGTCTTCAACGCTTTCGATTGGAGGAGAGGTAGATTGCTGCTGCGCCGCGATTTTCTTCTTTCCTTTCCCTGCTTTAGACATTTCTTCAATGTTATGGTGGTCGGGACTAGCCCGTAGCAGAAAACATAGGGATGAGCTATAAACTTTTACTCACAGAGGGCTTAGCGCAAATAATGAGTCTTTACAACAACAATCTTCTTCCCTAAAGAAAATCTTGACAAAATTAAGCTGAAATGAATGAAAATGTTTATGACTTAGAAAATATTAACTTCACCACTCTTAAAACTTAAGTGCGGAAACATGAATTCATGTGGGCTTCCCAAATTAGCATATTGGAGGTGGCATATCAGAGAAATGAATTTGAGGGATGTGTTTAAAAGTTACGATAATGGGAACTTCCGATGAAGTAACGATTTAAAAAGACACGGGAAGTGATATCAGGAAATTCATATCGGAGGTGACATATCAGAGGTTTCGTATCAGGGATTTAAGGAACAGGCTCCCGATGTGAAAGTTCTGATAGAGAGGTATAATGGGAATATTAGAGGTATCGACGATGGGAGATATTGGAAATGAAAGGCATCGGGGGTGGGAGACATCAGAAGTCTGAAATATCGGAAGTGTCACATTTTAAGAGTTACGATATTGTGAGTGCCGATATAATAAATGACAGCTGTGGGGCCGATGAATAGTAGAGGTGCATGTGAATTATGATAAACCTTTAACAAGAGCCATTTAATAAATAAATAAATCATCGAGGAAGTTATATTGGGGAGGAGTTTATCGTAACTTTCTCAAAGAGAAGTTACGATATAATAAGGATTTGATGGAAGTATTTCGAGGAAGCTTTGAATTTTATGAGAGGGGACTTATCGGGGTTAATTTTATCATAAATTTTTAAAGGTGGAGCTTCGATAAATGGGTTGTGATAAGGGAAACCTTTCAAGCCTATCAAATTCTATATGAAATCCAAAAATGTCCCAACTTTATTAAAATTTGAAGAATTTGATTAAAATCAAAGAAGGGTCCCCATTATTTATTAATAACTAAATAAAAATAAATGGGGGGTTGTTGAGTACTACAAAAATTGGTGACATACTGGGAAAAAAATTCTCTGTAAAAGTAAATGATTTTTTTACAACTAAAGAAAAAGGTTTAGAAAGATCTAAACATTTGAAATTTAGATTGATTAAGATTACTCTGAATAAAACATAACTCATTATTTTATAAAACTTCAAAACTTTTTATTGATAATACCTTCATTATCTTTGTCAGTCATTTCATCGGTTGTAAAGATAAAATAGAGAACTATAGAAGTTTAGCGTTAAGATAGACTTATTTGCCACTGGTAGAGCCACTGTTGCCAGTAGGCATCCATAGCCTCGACATAGTTACCATTTAACCGAATAATACCGATATCCAATCCAATTATAGTAATATTTTAAGAGGTTTTGATATTCTTTTTGAACTTTTCTTTTAGTTGCTTGAAAGCCATTGTCTAGGTTTGGTAGTCAGATAATGACAATGCCATTCACATGTTATAATGATATTGAACAAGTCGGCTCATGATGAGACCTCTTGTCCTATAGTTATGTTGCCATAAGCCATTATCCTGGCTTGGTGACCAGTTGTGATAATGTTAACATCATTAGTTCCCCATGATCGCGGTAAGCTCACTAATAATGAGACCCCTTATCTTTCAAGTTTTAAATATTTTGGAATTACACTCTAAAAATATAAAACTGGTGGATCAGGAAGTAAAATTACTCATTAAGGGTTGTGGATGACAATTAAAGTCATAAGATGCTAAAACTTCAAAATAGTCTTTATGATTATTATTTTTTTAAAGAAACTGTACACGACCGATCGAAGAGTAACACGATCTTTTAATGTTTCAAGTCATGAAATATTTACAAACTAATGGAGATAAAGATTTCAGAGATTATAATAGATGCAATACTAAACTTCAATGTTATAGTTTCTTTCAAAAAAACTTCTCCTTTAATTAATAAAACTCCATGTTAATGATGAGAGAACCCCATATACATTCAAAGAGTACTACTCAATATAACTAACCTAAAGACACCGATATATACATATTTACAATAGAATATGCATTTTCAAGAAAATATTTTTTCAAAACTAGCCCATTTATGGGAAGAGCATCTCTCTTTCCCTGTAAATCTTGAAGGATAAAAGTTGACGGGCCTAGTTTTTCAATGATCTGAAATGGGTTGAGCCACAATTTTTGGAATTTTGTGTGTTTACCTTTTCTTCATGGGCCTTATCCCATTTCAGAATTAAGTCATCGATTTCAAAAATTTTATTACTTACTGAACTTGCATCAAACCAAGACTTGACCATTTGCTGATGTTGAGCATGAGTTTGTTTGGCTTTATCTCTTTCTTCCTCTAACTTTAGAATTTGAGACATTCTTAACTGTGAAGCAAAGCAAGGCTGCTCCTCTATAGATTTCACTAGGGATACTGAAGGAAAAGCTAGGTTAGGAGGTAAGATAACTTCTTTTCCATACACTAAGTGATAAGGAGAAGTGCCCAAAGAGGCTTTATGAACAATTCTGTCAACCCATAGAGCAAAAATTAGAGCTTTATCCTAGTTCTTTTGATTCTCACCAATAGTTCGCTTAATGATTCCTATAAGGTTTTTATTGGTGGATTTTTCCAATCCATTTCCCTAAGGATAGTAATTTGCAGAATATTTGACTTTAAAACCTTGCTTGAGTGCGAATTTAGTAATAGAATTTCCAGAAAAATAATATGCATTGTCAAACATGAGGGCATAAGGAAGGCCAAACCTGGTAATTATATATTGATCGATAAAATTGATAACAATTTCAGAATTAACCACCTTCAAGGGTATTGCTTCCACCCACTCGGTGAAATAATCCGTAGCAGTTAAAATATGCTTATGATGTTTAGAAGAGTGTGGACCGATCTCACCTCTGATATCCAGTCCCTATTACTCAAAAGGTTGCTCGATATTAACTGGGTGCAAAGGCAAGGATGATTTCTTTTCCTTCCCTGAAGCTGTGGCAGACTTTTCATTTTCTTACATAAGCATGGGCGTCTTTGAATAGAGTCGGCCAATAGTAACCAACATGAAGGAGCTTATGAGCAGTAGTATCCCCACTATAGTGTCCACTAGTTGGTCCATCGTGTAGTTCCTGCAACACTTTTTCTGCTTTAGGTTTCTCTAAACATCTTAATAAGATAAAATCATAATTTCTTCTAAACATGATATTATTGACAAGTTGATACTGATTGGCTTTAAGCCTCAAAGCTCTTTTTATTTTTCAATTGAGTTCTACTGGAGCATAACCATTTTTGAAATAAAAAATTAAATTATCATATTGAGATTCAGTGTCAATAGGACATACCTCTGAAACTTGAACATTATTACCTGAATCCTCTTCAGCTAAACTACCAAAAGCTCTAGTTATTAATCTGCAAAAATCTTGAACTATGAATATTTTAGTTGGCTTTATCACTAGGTCATATTCTAATTGTTGGGAAAGGAACAATTACTTTCATATGTGATTTAAGGAGAAATGTCTAAAATGTTTTATTGATTAAAAAACCACAAAAGCTTGTTTTTCCACTTCGGAATAGTTTAACTCAACTCCTTGTAGATTAGAACTAAAGAAGGCAATGGGAGCTTCAACTTGTTCTTCATTTGGTTGGGTCAACACTATTGCGTAGGACTGTTTGGAAGCAAAAGTATATAGAACAAATTCTTTAGAAAAATTAGGCACTGATAATGAAGGAGAATCTATGATAACTTGTTTTATTGATTCAAAAGACTTTATTTTGGTTTTTCCCCATTTGTAGACTTATATTTTTTATCATGGTCTGTAAAGGCAAGACAATTTGTGAAAAATCAGGGACAAAAAGCTTGACAAAATTGATCTGGCCAAGAAAAGATTGCATAGATTTTTTTTTGTGGGGCAAGGGGATTTCTGAAATAGCCTTGACCCTTTCTGGGTCTATGCAAATTCCTTCTTTGGAAACAATAAATACTAGACATATACCTTCGCTAAGAGAAAAGAATGAATTCTTAGGATTCAAAGAGATTCCAAATTTTCTGCATCTTTCAAAGATTTGTTTTAGGTCATGAAGATGATTATTCCTCTTTTTTGAATAGATTTGTAATATCATCTAAATACACAACAATTGATCTATTGATCAAACCTTTGAAAGCGATATCCATGGATCTTTGGAATCTAGCTCCAACATGTATCAATCCAACAAACATCTTCTGATAAGCATATGTTCCACATTTGGTTCTGAATGTGGTTTTTAGTCTATCTTCTAGATTCACAAGGATCTAGTTATAGCCTAAAAAACCATCTAAAAAGGACATCAATTCATAACCTGCAAAAAATTGCAAAATTTGTTCCATAGGAGGCAAAGGAAAGTTATCCTTTTCACATGCTTTATTTAAATTCCTAAAATCTATGCAAATTCGAATGTCTCCATTCTTTTACCTATCTAACACAAGATTCAAAACCCACTTGGAATGTATGATAAAGAAAATGATTTTGGAATTGGGTGGCTTATTTAACTCGGTCTTAATTTGAGCTTCAAGATTAGGGTGAATCTTGCTAAGTTTTTGTTGAATTGGTTTTACATATGGCAGCATAGGTATATTGTGTTGAATGATAGATGTGTCATAGGTTTTAAAAGCATCACAACTCTATGAAACACATCTTTGTATCTCTTCAATAGATGCATTTCATCTGGTGTAAGTACAAGGCCTAAATTGATGTTTTGGGGTTTATTATTAGACCCTAGATTAACCAAATTAAATCTCAAGGTGCTACTTTGAAGTTTGCAATTGGTAATGTTCTTGAATCTATCTTTCAAATCATACAAGTCTTCTAATTTCACTACAGGCTTAGGCAAGGAATTTTCTTCAAAAGACTTATTTAGTTGCTTATCATGTTCCTTTTCATCAATGATTTGACCAGAATAAGACCTTTAAGAGGTTAAAAAACTTAGGATATCATTGTCATCATTGAATACAAACCAATTAGTTATGTTATCTGGAATGGAGGGGTGAAAAATCAACTCAATCGAAAATATATCAGGACTAAAATCTTCAGGAGGAATTAACTTTGAAGTAATATTGGCTAGGAGATTAACACTAACATTATGTAATCTTGGAATTAGAGTTATATTGAATGTAGTGAAATGAGTAGTTAAATCTTGGATTAAGGATTGATAATGTTTGAGGTGATTAGAAACACAATGAATAATGTTTCTCACTTGCTTAATGACAATCTTTGAATCACCAAAAACTTTAAGATACTTGAAATCAAGAATGATAGCCTTCTGCAAGCCTTGTAACAATGCTTCATATTCAACAATGTTTTTGGTACAATAAAATTCCAATCTACATGCAAGCATAGTTTTTTCTCCATCTAGGATTACTAGGATGCATCTAGTTCTCGCACCATCATTAGATTTTGATCTATCAAAGTAAAGAGTCCAAAACAATTCATCACACTTATTTACAACATTATCTACAATATTGATAGATCTTGATGAATCTGTCTATGAATTTTTTTCTATCTAGGATAAAATAGAATCAACAGGAAATGGAGAGTTATGAGCTGATAAATTGACAAAGAAAGATTCTAGAGAATAATTTCCCATAATATTATTTGTGAACAACACTGGTTCATTTTCCTCATCTAAATTGGTCACATAGTACTTCATATGATTTTCCCTA
The DNA here is from genome assembly GCA_000404065.3 of Pinus taeda. Classification (NCBI taxonomy): domain Eukaryota; kingdom Viridiplantae; phylum Streptophyta; class Pinopsida; order Pinales; family Pinaceae; genus Pinus; species Pinus taeda. The sequence continues at coordinate 43,501 of APFE030437654.1, read as the reverse complement.
TCAAAATGAATTTGATTAGGTTTTCAGTTGTAGGGGAGCCAAATATGTGATTGATCAGTTGCAAAATAACCATGTAGTTTCTCAGACCAGCCCCTGCTTAAAATAAGGCCATAAAATTGAGGGACGTCTGCCACCAATATATCGATTATTTGACAAACTTTTAGATTTGAAGATAGCCTGATTAGGACAACATTCATCTCTCTTAAGACTTTGAATTTTGTTTGGTATAATTGGACAATTCGAACAACAAATTTCTGAGGTGTAACATTCAATTTGAGACATAATGAATAAGGCACGATATTGGATGGTGCACTAGAATCTACTAAACAATTATGAACATTCTTGTTAAAGATATCAAAAGTCAAGAGAAAAGGAGGAGTGTGAGAATTTTATCTATCTCCAATCAAAATAACATCAGAATAATTAATCTTATCTGTAGGGACATTTGGGGGTTTTCCTTTCCCTTTTGAGGCTTTCGAAGTAACAACAATAGAAGGTAATGGAGATGCATGGGCAACATTTAATTCATTGAGTGACAATTTCTACCGCTGTTTTAATTTACTGACCTCTTATAAGGAAATGTTGGCTTTGATATTTTTCATGTCTTCTACAGTATTATATTCAATGCTATCCAAAACTATCAAACTTTTAGATGATGAGGGAGACTTGGAAGTAGTTGGAAGAGAATCATAAGGATGAATAGCAGTCTTTTTGATCTTACCTTTCTCTTTAGTAGAAGGAGCGGGGGAATTTTGATTTTTACTTGATGAAGTAGTATCAACAGGTCCCTTGCTTCTATTACTTAATGACAAAGCTTCTTCTTCTTCTTCATTCTATGAAGTGGCTAAGATGAAGTCCCATAAGCCATGAGCTTCAACTATTTCCTCTTCTTGTGCTTCATCAACAGATAGAGATGTTTCTTCTTCTTCGTTATCTTCATTAGATTCCGCGTTTGATATATTAGTAGGAGGTTGTGATTGTGATGGATGATTCCTTTTGAAATTCCGAAAGGACTTCCTTGAAGATTCAATAACTTGTTTCTTGATTTCAACCATCTCATTTGACATTGTTTTAAAAAAATTATGTAATTCTTCCGAATCATAAGGATCTTTAGGAGCATTTTTCTTGGATTCATCTTTAAAAGTCACTTTATTGGTTTACTTTCTTTCTTCGACGACAAATTTCTTCTCAAGGGCCTGAACTCTCTTTTCGATAGATAAATATTCTTTCATGTTGTCAAGAAGTATTATTTTTTGGGCTCTATCTGTGAACATAGAGATATTTGATGGAAGATCACTAATGTACCATTCAATTTACACATCAATACTAGGTCTGGAAGTATCTGGGATTTTATTTAACAATTTGTTAAATCTTGAGTTAAAATCCTTAATTTTATCATTTGGGTTGGTTTTGAGGTTTGACAAATCATTGATTAAAGTAGCTATTGTTCGATAATCCCCAAATTTCAACAAAAAATGCTCTTCAAACATATCCCAGTTTGTGATTGATCCGACAGGTAGGGAGAAATACCAAGACCCTGCAGATCCTTCAAATGTATAAGGGAAAAGTATGCAAACTACAACTTCTTTTGTAACTCAATTGAGATTGATGGCCAACATAAAATTGTGAAGGTGTTCCTCTGCAGGTAAACCATCATCTGGATTAAACTTGGGTAACCATCTCTCTGAGTGTTTAGGAAGAGGATGTAATGATGGTGTCATTTGAACTGCCCCTAGGTTATTCCATGGTTTGTTAGCTATTCTAGGAATACTAGGAACAAAGGAAGTTGCAGACGATGTAGAGGCTGTAGAAGATTGGATAATTGAAGAGGTTGCCCATATAACACTATTGATTACAATAGCACTAGTTGGTTGTGATTGAGGAATCAAAGGATGATAAGAGGAAGGAAAATAAATATTAATAAACTTAATATCTATCCCGGGAATGCTGTTGGTGTATTTGATTATAGAGATTTCATAATTGACATGACAATGTATATTATCGTGTAACTATGAAGTTAAAGCATAGAAAAATAACTAATTTAATTAAATAGTTAATTAAATTAGCTTGTAAATTCATCACATATATGAGATCTCGCTGTTCATACATATAATTTATGATTCGAATCCAACATATCAATAGTGATAATGAATGATTGTTACAACACATATATAATGAAAAAAATCAAATTTCCATTCAACTCTTAAAAAAAATAATAACAAACATATAATAGTACTCGATATATCATTACTTTGCTCATGAGAAAAATGGAAATGCTTCATCAATATATTAAGAAAAACTTGAGATACAATAGTGAAAGCTTAAGCTTTCTTTCCAAAATTCAGAACCACTTCCCTTAACAAATGGAGGGGATTTATAGCTTCATGATAAAATAAAAATATAGAAAATACAGTAACAACTTGAGGTAGTTTCAAGAAACGTAGCCAAAATAAACCAAAAGGAATAAATTTAGAATATTTTGCAACAAATTATCTAATCCTGGGAGGAAGAATGTCCTCCCATTCGTTGTTGCAACTCATAGATATTGTAACAACCCTGGTGAAAATCCCATGTAATAAAAGTTAATAAAGATAAAATAAGACCACGGGCAAGGAACACAAATTCCAAGCTGAATGTTGGGTAGGACATCCTGGTGTGGGTGTTCATTTCAGTTTATTATGGCTAAGGAAATTGACAAAGACATTAAAAGGAAAAAAAGGAATTTTTGGCACATTTATTAATGAAAATAAAGGAAATTAGGACAAAAGTAAGGTGAAAGGTCACAGGTTGCATGTGAGGAAAAAATTGAAGGAAAATAATGGAAAATGAAGAAATAGAGGCCTCATTGATAAAAAGGCTTATGAGGATCAGTTGGAAAGCTGGGTCAATGTTAAACTCTTAGCAAAAGTTTTGCTCAGGTTTCGCTTTGGAGCAAGGAAAGGAAAAGCAAGTAAAGGAAGGACAAGGAAAGGAAAGCAAGGATCAAGCGAGGAAGATCATGATCAAGTAGCTTCAACAGGAATACTTGCAGGTAACATATTGCATGTGTGATTTCCTAGCTGGTTTTGACATGCATGGATTTGCATGTTGGCGTATGGTTCACTTGTTGTCGGTGGCATGGTTTTTCTGGGTTACGACAATGGTTTTCAACCTAGCCTTGCCTTTTCTGGATGTCATGGTGTGTTGGGATGTTTATCTCGATTTTGAGATTTGGTTTTTTGGATGGATTTCAGAATCTAGGGCGGAGGTTGTCTCAAGGTTCATTCCCAAAGGCCTAGGAATCCCTTGAATGATTTTGGAGGGATACACGGTAAAGCCCGAGGGAGGAGTCTCGATTTAGGGCCTAGTGATCCGGGTTTGGATTTCGGTAAAGCCTAAGAGACTGGTCTCAGTTTAGGGCCCAGTGATCTAGGATTGGATTGCAGTAAAGCCTGAGAGGCAAGGAGATGAAAAATTCCTCAAGGATAGTGATGGATTACGGATGGAATTCCAAGTTGGGTTCGGTTTTGTGATTGGAGCACCAGTTTGGTGAGGGTGGAGGTGGTTTTTAGATTGGTTTTTCCACGAGATCCCACATTCATGCTTGGAATATGGCACATGAGTGACTGATTGAAAGAAATATTTGGTTCAGCCATGTCTACGGTCAGGTGGTACATGAAAGTCCTGAACCTGGTCAGATTTTCCTATGATTAATGAAAGCTAAGTTCTCTTTCTTTTTCACTTGTTTATATGTGTATTTAATAACTGCTATATCTATGATATTTACATGGTTTTATGCTGGTTGTAAGCATGGTTAATTGATTCGTTCATGTCATGGTTATTTCGTATTTACTTTTAATTGTTGAATGATGGATGCAAGACCTAATTGATGTTATAATAGTTCAATGGAGAAGGTGGTGATCCTTCTTGTCATGTTTCATAAGTGTTTTCAACCATTCATGCTCTATCTTGTATCCTAGACCTGTAGGTTTCATTTATGGCAAGTGTTTGATAGAATGTCAGTTCTGGTTGGGGATGGTCAAGCTTAGTATTAAGGTTGATTTCTAGTTTATTAGCTTTGTCATCATGTATTTCATGGATTTTGGAAGTTATAACAAGTTCTAGGAAGTGGCCGGAATTCTGGGGTAGAAAAGTGCCACGAATTCCGCGGATGTTGGCACAAGTCTTCTGGGAAAAGTCCCTAGATGCTAGCTTGTAGGCCTGTGAGAGCATCCAGAGGTCCCTGGACACTGGCATACCTATAGCAAGAGAGCATCTAGAGGTTAAGATGCATAAAATATCAGTGGGATCTAGGGGCAGGATGTCTGAGTGGCTAAGATGTCTCCTAGGGTTGTTGTTGTTGATGTGTAAGGTCTGGTTGATGTGTTCCATTGATTCCATTTCCTGAAGGTCACCAAGGAGGTTGAATCCCTTATAGTGGCCTCTTTCATCGCAATTTTTCCCCGGTCGGCCAGTTACTTGGGTAGATGTGGGAGGAGGGTGGTTACAAATTAGTATCATAGTGTGGTTGCACTCTCCTTGGGTGAATGTGTCTGTCATGCATTCATGTTGGTTACATATGTGTTTCTTATGTTTGTAGTCCATGTTCTTGTTGCATTTGCATGTTGTTGATCATGGTTGTAGTGATGTTGCCTTGTGATGTTTGATGGCATTGTTGTGAGATGTTTTGTCATGAGTGTATGGTTGTATATGCATTTTTTATGCATGTATGGTAGGTCGAACATGCATTGTCATGGTGAAGGTTGTTGTGCATGAGGTCATTGTATGCAATTAGGTCATCATGATGTTGTTGGCTGTTATGATGCTAATGTGTTGGCTATGATAGAGCAGGAGATGTAGATCATCAAAGTGAAGTTGCAACATTGGTCCTCGAGGCAAGAGCATGTCATCATATAGGTTTATTTGTTGGGAATGAAGGTGATCTAGGTGGATATTGGTGGCCACCCGCCTATTCCACTTGGACCCCCCACCATTTTTTCTTTCAGTTTTCCAGTTTCCTTAATTGTAGCACAATTTACTATTTTTGGCAATATTTCAGGTCTTGAACTTTCAGAGCTGTTTTGAGGCCCTAAACGATGTTTTTTGGGAAAACCACTAGTGGAAAATGAAAGTTTTTAACTCAATATTTACTGTTAGCAGTTGTAATCCTCAGCGAGGTACCATGTGCGTCAAACGAAGATCGTAAGCCAAAGTTATGACCCCGAGAAGTTGATGTACCAACTTACTCCAACGGGGCCCATAGTTTGGCATTTCATCTCCCAGGGTTAGGTTTTTGGATGTTTAGGGTTTTCCATTGTTCTCAATAATAAATAGGCCTTCAAGCCTCATTGTAACACAGTCCAGAGGCATGTAGCTGCCACATATCTTCTTAGAGATAAGCTACCATCACTTGAGCTAGTCTTATTTCTATTTTGTTTGTAAGCATATTTCAGTATTTGATATTAATGAAATGAAGTGTTACTTTTGTTGCATCTCTGTATTTATGGTTATATCTGTAATTTGTTACTTTCCTTTTTAAATCTGGATCAGTGGTATCAGAGCAGTTTGCTCTTTCTCCGTTTTTCTTTGCATGTCCCCAACGACGTCGAGTATAGGGAGTTAGGGCTCGATCTGGTTGAACCTTTGCAATATCAGCCTTGCAAACCCCGATGAATTCCCATGCGGGAAGAAAATAAAGATGAGGGAGCATGATATCCTATCAAAATATTACTCGAGGAGGCCCTCGAGAAACAAAGGAATGAGATGATGGATAAATTTTCCCAGATACCTCAACGGTTGGCTACTGACGATGCATCCACATCCAACGACCACACTGGAGCCACTCCTTTTAAGTAAACTTTGAAATTCCCATATTTGAGGGCCAAATAGATGTAGATGTCGTAGATAAATGGTTAAATATGCTAGAAGGATATTTTTTTGTTCATGATTTTTCCAATTGGGAAAATATTATTTTTTCTCTTCTCAAAGCCACCCCCACATCAAGGATTGGTGGAAACCTACTGTGAGCAGAAGGATGAAAGTACACCCTCACTGTTTTTAGCCGCACCCACTTGGAATTCGTTCCGGGATGCCATCAAGGAGCAGTACTACCCTATTGGGAGCTATGAGGATAAATACATAAAGTGGACCATGCTGCGGCAAGGAAGGGACCAAGATGTGCCCGAGTTTACCAATGTTTGTCATACCCTTCTCATGAAGTTGGGTATAAAGAATTCTGAGAAACATTTGGTACTCAAGTACCACGATTTCCTACACAGGTACATCCAGGATGAGATGGAGTTCTTGGACATCTCCTTGCTCTGTACGACATACCGATACGATGTCAAGATCGAGCAGAAGCTTAAACAAAAAAAGAGAGACTCTGGATTTGCGAATCCGAAGCAAGGAAAGGTGCCCTCAAACCATAGAACAAAGGACAAAGCCAAGGTGGGGCGACCAAGGACAAATCGCCAAATCCACAAGCAAAGAACAACACCGCGAAGCCGAAGAAGGACATAGGAAAGTGGTGCGAGTTCCATAAAATCTCCACTCACAACACAAGTGAGTGTTGGGCCAAGTAGCCATTGGTGGCCGAGATGAAGGCTTTTGAATCATATGCATGTTCTGACTCTAAGCTAGAACCCGATAAGGGGAATGAAAAAGGGAAGTAGATTATCGATGCAGAGCCCAGTGCCATTGTTGCCACCACGAAAATCCAGAAGGAGGAACCTGAAGATCTAGAGGAGGAGGAGCGCCTCTTCCACTCCCAGATGTGAGTAAAGGGTTCCCCGCTACAGTTCATTGTCGATAGCAAGAGCCAAAAGAACCTCATTTCAACAGAGGCTGTGAAGCGGCTGGGCTTACCGACTACATCACACCCACAATTGTACACCATCGGGTGGCAACACAAAGGACAGGATCTTCGCGTTAGCTGATAGTGTCACCTTCCATACAACATCAAGCCCTTCACGGATGAGGTATTATGTGACGTTGCTCCTATTGATGTTTGTGATGTATTATTAGGCCAACCATACTTATGGAAGTGACATGCTGTTTATGAGTTAAGGCCTCGTGATGTTATTGTTACCTTGGGAAATAAGTTGTACAGGATACCAGAGGTACCATCGCCTACCACCATCTCTTTGGTTACTGCAGAACAATGCAGTAATCTCATTTCCAAAACTAGGAATTTTTTTTTCCTGATGATACACCCTTAGGGAAAGAAGAAGACGGTGACCATGACCTCCACACAGGGCCCCTTTGCATGACAACAACATATGGACAAGGTCGTGGAGGAGTACAAGGACATCTTCACCTCCCCCGTAGGGATGCCTTTGCACTGTCAGGTCAAGCACTCCATCGATCTGACACCAGGTGCACAGTTGCCTAATGGACCCATCTATCGGTGCTTTGTTCTAGAGAACGACGAAATAAAGAGGCAGATTCAGGAGCTGCTGCAAAAATGTCACATCCGGCCGAGTTCATTGCCTTGTGGGAGCCTGATTGTGTTGGTACAAAAGAAGGATGGGACTTGGAGACTCTGTATTGACTATCAGGTGCTGAATAAGATCACTATCTGAAATAGGTGCCCGATCCCACAGATTTATGACCTTCTGGACCAACTTGAGGGGGGGGGGGGATATTTTAGCAAGATTGACTTGAAGTCTGGATATCACCAAGTACCAATCGAACCCTCCGATGTGTGGAAGACTGCCTTCAAATCCAAAAAGGGCCTTTTCGAATGGCTCGTTATGCCTTTCAGATTGACGAATGCTCCTACAACCTTCATGAGGCTTATGGATGACATCTTGTGGCTATTCACCAACTAATTTGTAATGGTATACTTGGATGACATCCTGATCTTCAACCAGAGCTGGGAAGAGCGCCTCCACCACATCCAATAGGTTCTCCAAACACTACAACAACACAAGCTGTGTGCCAATTTGGAGAAATGCACTTTTGGCATGACCCAGGTTTAGTATCTGAGATACATTATTGATGAACGGGGGGTGCATGTGGATCCATCCAAGATCCAAGTCATTCAAGATTGGCCAGCCCCAACCACTCTAACAGAGCTCCACAACTTTCTGGGTCTTGCCAATTTCTACAACAGGTTCGTGTTGGGGTTCTCTCATATCACTTGGCCCTTGAGTCAAGTTACCAAGGGAGGAGTGAAAGAAAAATTATTTTGGTATGAATCTCAATAGAAGGCGTTCGCAGAGTTGAAACATCGCCTCTGCTCTGCATTAGTGCTCACATTACCAGACTTGCAACAACCATTTGAGATCGAGACATATGCCTCTAACTATGCTACTGGGGCAGTCCTTACTTAACAGGGGCATTCAATTGCATACCATAGTGAGACACTTTCAGACATGGTCTGGAAGTATCCCACTTATGACAAAGAGATGTATTCCATTGTGTAGGCTTGCCAACAATGGAAGCATTAAATTTTGGGGAAAGAAACGGTCATCCACACAGACCACCGACCCATGCAGTTCATACAAACATAAGGGAAGTTGCAAAATGATCGACATCAAAAGTGGTCCACATACCTGCAACAGTTCCATTTGAATATCAAGTACAATAAGGGAAACACCAATAATGTTGCAGTCTGCCTTAGTTGACCCCCGATCATGGTGTTAACCATCGTGCTCAACTCTTGTGAGAACGAGACTTCTGATTGGCCATTTCTCTACAAAAGCGACCCAAAATTCGGCCACACATACTAGATGCTCTTGGAGGGTCAGTAAGTGCCAAATTTTCACCTCTAGGATGCACTGTTATGCCACCTAGCACACCTATGTGTTCCTTCAAGTGAGCGTGTCAAGATGATTTGGGAAGCGCACTACATTAGGGTCGCTGTACATTTCAGGGTTGAGAAAATAGTGGCAGTATTGCAGAAGTATTTCTACTGGCCGAATCTTCGACATGATGTTGGGAAGTACATTAGATCCTGCACTGCCTATGCCATTTCCAAACTAACCATCAAGAAACAAGGCCTCTATACTGCGCTGCCTACCCCTAGTCAACCTTGGGAATCCATCTCCATGGATTACATGTCGACCCTTCATTCTACTAAGCATGGAAACGACTGTGTTTTTGTGGTCGTCAACAAATTCTCGAAGATGGCCATTATGGCAGCCTGCAAGAAGAATATCACAAAAGAGGCCACTGCTAAACTCTTCTTTGAACGAGTGTGGGTACACTTTGGGATCCCACAGTTTATCATCTCAGATCGAGACAACAAGTTCCTTAGTACATTTTGGTCTAGTCTGTGGTCGATGCTGGACACCAAGCTCACTAAGTCCACAACTTTGCATCCCAAATTGATGGCTAGACAGAGGTTATCAACAAGATGATCGTACACATTTGGCGCATGTACAAATCAAAGCATCCATGCACATGGGATGAAAGCCTTCCCTATGTCTAGCACAACTATAACTGGGCTCTCCACAACTTGACTGGCCACAACCCTTTTCAAGTGGGCTTGGGATTCCAGTCATTATGTCCCATTGATGTGGCCATACCATTTGAAGCTACTCAAGCAGATTCAGATCATGTCCAGTCCGAAGATGACAAGGCATATAACTTCATTGAGCACATTCAGCACATCTGCCAATAGGTCCATGACATCTTGGACATAGCTAATGCTAAGTACAAGCATTGACATGTTCAGCATCAGGTGCCACACAAGTTCAGGTGGGCGACAAAGTTTGACTACATTTGCAGAAGGAGCACCTTGCTGGGCCCCATCAGAAGCTTCACCCGCTTCGATATGGGCCATACACCATCACTAAGGCAGTAGGTGACAATGCCTTCGAGCTAAGTATCCCACCATTCCTTGGTATGCACCCAGTGTTCAATGTGGACCACCTTCGGCCCTAGTTTCCATCATTGTTAGTCACATCCGACATTGCAGAACAACTCACACCAACAAAGTTAAACCTAGACTGCATGGAACAAGCCACAACTGATCGTATCATGGACACATAGATCAAGAACACCTGACAACAAAGGATCCAACTACATTGAGTTGTCAAAGCAGGCCATCTCCTTCACCAGGGCAATTGGCTCACTAGGGACCAAGTTCAACAAAAAATTCCTCATCTCATGGAGGAACTCAATGCAATGGGGAACATTGCTTCCTAAGGGGGGAGGAATGATACAAGTGGATATTGGTGGCCACCCTCCTATTCCACTTAGACCCCCACCATTGTTATTTTCAGTTTTTCAGTTTTCTTAATTGTAGCACAATTTACTATTTTTGGTAGTTTTTTCGGGTCCTAAACATCTGGAGCCGTTTTGAGGCCTTAAACGACGTTTTTTGGGAAAACCACTAGGAAAAAATGAGTCCTCAACTTTATATTCCTTATTAGCAGTTTTGATCCTCAGATAGATTTTTCTAACGAGGTATCGTTTGCGTCAAACAGAGATTGTATGCCAAAGTTACGACCCAGGGAATTTGATGTACCAACTTACCCCAATGGGGCCCATTGTTTGGTGTTTCATCTCCTAGGGTTAGGTTTTTGGATGTTTAGGGTTTTCCATTGTTCTCAATAATAAATAGGCCTTCAAGCCTCATTGTAATGCAATTCAGAGGCATGTAGCCACCACATCTCTTATCAAAGATATGCTACCATCACTTGAGCTAGTCTTATTTCCATTCTGTTTGTAAGCATATTTGAATATTTGATATTAATGAAATGAACTGTTACTTTTGTTGCATCTCTGTATTTATGGTTATATCTGTAATTTGTTGCGTTCCTGTTTAAATATGGATCAGAAGGTATGTAGGTTAAGGATTTATATATGCATTAGGTTTATGTACATGTCTATTGATGTTATATACATGATAGATAATAGTTATTTAGTGTAGTCATATGCACATGTGTTGGATAGTCATGCATGATAGTAACCTGTGGTGGTATGCACTGCTATTGTTGTTTTATGTTAGATAACTTCATGATTATGTTATATGTGGTTGATGAGTATGTTATAGGCTAACTTGTTATGATAATGTTATATGTTATATGTTGTTGATGAGTATGTTATATGTTATATGTTGTTGATGAATATGTTATAGGTTAACTTGTTATTGTTATACAATAGTTAACTTGATGATTGTGTCATATGTTGTTGATGAGCATGACATATAACTTGTTACTATTATATGCTAGTAACTTGATGATTAGGGTTATTACATTAAGATCTTGTTGTTATATGTATCATACTAATTTGGATTTGCCTATGCAGATGGTTAGGGTTATGACATTCGGGTATGAGTTAATATGTTGTGATATTATGTCATACTAATATAGACTGGCTTTTCATATGTGATTGTTATGCATGAACGACCAATGTTAATGAGGTTATGATGTGAACATGTTAGTTAGTTACTGTTATGGATATCATGATCTTATTTTTGATTGAGCTGATGTGTTGTAAAGTTATATCATGCTAACTAGATTATTTGTGCAGACAAGATAGCCTCCCTTGAGATACATTAAGGTATGAGTTTTCTTATGTAGTATACTTGGTGCTTCATTGTTGATTATGTCATCTATTTGGTGTTTGAGTTTTTGGTGCCTATTATGTTGTCTAGTTGATTTATCTAACACAGTATGTTTATAGTTTGTTGAATGTTTGATTTATTGCATAATATGAGTATGAGTCTATAGGATTTCATGAAGGAATGATTTTTTTTTAAGATGATTGTGCTAACACATATGTGTTGAGACAACTAATAGGTACTTGAGTGTAGTAGGTGACAATTGTATCATTATGTCTAATGATTATGAGTTGGCTATGGATTATGACATGATTGTTAGTCTTGGTAAAGGTTGATTTCAAATGAATAGATATGATTGTCTTGATATTTGGAACATGTGGTTTTCATGTGTAAACAATTGTAGGAAACATACTTGGTATTAGCGTTACAAGGTAACAATTGATGTGTTTATATAACTAACATTTGGGTGATGTGATAGTGCATAATAAGACTCTATTAAGTAAAAAGGTAAAAGAAAGGAATTGGGGAAGAATTCCTTTGGCTATGTTTGGAAACCCTAATTCCAAACGAATGAGTGTTTTGCATACATGAAGCCTTCTTAACCTTGATTTTGTCTGACATCATGTAGATATGTGCTATAGTTAAGAACAAGTATTTTATAGGTACAACAACTAGTTGCTAGTTATAGTTGGATGCGTCAAAGAATTGGAGTTCCTTGAGAGATGGTGTGGATGTGTTCAGTTGCAAGGCGATGTGCTTGGCACAACAAGATAAGGTAATTTGTGTATTGTTATGTTTACTTATGCACTGACAATTATGTGCTTTTTGGCAGTATGATGCAGGGAGTTGCATGGCAAGAGAGGTTGCCATGAAATCTTGAAGGAGGCTCTGGTTGAGCTTTCCTTGGGAACAATGGGGATTGCGTCATGGTGTCTATTGTCAGCCTTGTGCTTTTGGTATTTTGTGAATTGTTGAGCTTGATTTTTGTTTTGTTGATGTCTGGTGCAAGGCCTTGTCGCTTTGTTGGTGTCGTATTGTTGTTGGTTTTCTCTTATTTGTATCTTGGCTTTCCTTTTATGTTTTGAGTCTTGGGAATTGGTTTGGAAAAAGGAAATTTGATGGAGCTTGGGGAGAGCTGTGTGGTACCCGACAAGTAATGTAAGACATAGATGAAGCTCAATGCATGATTAACTGCAACAAAAGTTAAGACTTTGACAATCGGTTAGATTGGTTCAGTCCCTTGGCGTAAAGGGATAGTGGAAGTATAGTAATGAGAAAGGTAATAGTAAAGGTGAAGTAAATGGATATGAGGCGTCAGATGCCTTGACTATGTTGAGAATGATTGTTCTCAATGTTGTGCATGATGTGCATGGATAAAGGGAGTTGTCTTAACCTTGACCTTATTCTATCTGGTAATTATGTTGTGATAATGATTATGCTTATGTTTATATGTACATATGTATGTATGTATGTCATTGTCTGACGTGATCATGAATGTTTTATGCTTATGTTTATGTATATGTATATATCTATCTATGCATGTATGTCACTTTCTGACAGGGTTGTCAAGGATCATTCTTGTGGAGGAATGATTGCTTATGTAGGTGAATGGCGTGAATATCTTCCTGGTCTTATGAGGAATCAATTGCGAAGATTAGCCCTGCTAAATCTATGAGGTCAATATCATGTGGTTATCAGTTGGTATTACGTGATTATATTATGTCTATGTTATGGGAAGGGTATACCGAGGGATACATCAGGGAAATGAAAGAAATGTGGTCTACGACATGCTGGGACAAGCATGGATAAGACACTAGAAGCAAGGTTTCTTGGTAGAGACAATGTGGTTTTGGATGTGTGGTTCTACAATTGTGCATATCTGGTACACGTTGTACATGTCACATATGTGATGTTGTGCACATGTGGAGTGTGTACATGCTGTTTATGCAATGATTATGTATAAGGTGGTACAAATAGTGTCATGTGAATGTTGCATATGCAGTGTTAGGTATAGATGGTGTTATGTACATGTTGTATATGCAGGGCTATGTATATATGGTATTGTGTGCATGTTATACACATGGTGCTATGTACATATGGTGTTGTGTGCATGATTGTACAAGTGGTGTTGTGAGTATGTGGTGCCGTGTACATGTTGTAAATGTGGTGCTGTGTGCATGTGGAGTTGTGTGCATGTGGTGTTGTGTACATGTCGTGCATGTGATGTTGTGTACATGTGGTGTCGTGTACATGCCGTGCATGTGGTATTGGGTACATGTGGTATTGTGTACACATTGTACAATGCCATAATTCCTAGATCTAACAGTCTCAGGAATCCTACTGCAACCAACTAAATATACTTCACCTAGATTGTAAATTACATTACAAGCTTATTTCATATTTCTTCATGAAACATTGAAGTACATTAGTGAAGAAACCTACACCAATTAATTATGATTTAGAAACATAGAAACCGAGCAAGGAAAATAGAAACACATAGGACACAATCATTTTTGGACAAAAATACTTGGAAAATCCCAATGCGGGAAAACCAGTGCAACAACTCTGAGGGTTTATTATTATTAAGTAGTAGCAAATTATGAATTCATTTATGAATACCTCACAAGGTTATTCAGTTACATAGAGAAATAATGGCAGAAGCTTTGTGAGTTTACCTCACACAATCACTGAGAAAAATTACTAGTTGTTCCAGCCGCTGGATGAGGTACCCCTGGCAAGCTCTGTGCTATCACTGCACTACCTCTACGTTTTCCCAATGTCAACCCTCTCAAGCACATCGTCACCCAAATGGGGAATCAATCAGTAGCCCAAAGTCTCCGATCTTAGCCTCTCGGTCTCACACCACAGTTTCTGGCTGCTGAAACTGACTCTGGAAAAAAAATACTAGCAGAAGCTTGGTGAGTTTTACCTCACATAATCACTGAGAAATCCTGGCTGATCCAGACCCAAATTTACCGCCTCCCGGATTTTCTGGCTGCCTCTGCGTAGTGTCTGCATCAGCCCAATGTCAATCTCTCTGGGTGCTGCGTCACTTCTCTGGCTGGTCTATTTGTTGACCAGGAAATTCGATTTCTGCCTCCCAGTCTCACACCCTGACTCCCAACTTTCGAAAATTGAATTACTCTATAGATTTCTGACTCCTCTCTCTCCCTCTATGTTGGTTTTACGTTGCCCTTCTGGCCATGTGTCAGCCTCTGCATCAAGGATTCTGGATCACTCACTGCCTCTCTCGGCTGATGTATCTCTGAATGAGAATGTCTCTCTTCGGAAGCTGCTATCCCTGCCCCTCAACTGCAAGATATTTCCTCAATCGATTTTTCCTCTTGCGAATTTCTTACTTTAGAAAACCGATTTTCTCTATCTCTTCGTGTGTTTTCCAAATGACCCTTAAGCCCCTTCTTATATCTTCATGTTGGAGTACCAATGGCCTAGATTGCATCTTAATCAAAGGCTCAGATCATTTTGGCTTGATTCGTGGCTTTTTCTAGAAGTTTCACTCCTAATTAGATTAATATCCATTAATATCTTAATTTTCCTAAGTTTAGACTTAGAAACCCCATTAAAAATATCAATTATTTTAATAAAATCACTTCTAGGTGGAATTTCCCAAAACGCTTTTTAGGTTCTTTGGAATACATGTGCCTAAGCCTCCCTGCAAAATTTGAGGCTTAGAGCACATCTGATACTACCCCAAATCAACATACAGGTGGTGTAGTGTACATGTGGCCTTGTGTACATGTTGTGCAGGTGGTGCCTTGTACATGTGATGTTGTGCACACGTTGCACATGTGGTCCTTTGTACAAGTGGTACTGTGTACATGTTGTACATGTGGTATTGTGTTCGTTTCATACATGCTGTGTCGCGGGCATGCGGTACTATGTATATGCATTGCGTAGCCATGGTATCATGACATGTGTAATCATTGTGTTGTATTATGTGTAGTACATGTATTGTGTTGTGTTGTACGCCAGGTGTAGGTACATGTATTGTGTGGCATTGTACATCAGGTATATATGGATGCATTGTGTTGTACATAAGGTGTAGGTGTATGTATGTGTTATGTTGTATCCTGGGTGTAGGTGTATGTATGTGTTGTATTTTACCCTGGGTGTAGGTGTATGAGTTGTATGTCAGGTGCAGGTGCATGTATTGCATGATTTTGTATGTCATGTGTGGTTGTATGTGTGTGATGCACACTATGTGTATGTGCACATGGTTGAGGAGAAGACACTAGGTGTTTGTCGGCTGTGGCAACTGATTTGATATGCGTACGAAATAAGGACGAAGGTAGAAGCTAAGGATTGATTAAATGATAAGTATCAGTATTTTATTTTAGTTTTATTATGCATGTGATGTATGATTATGGTTTATGACGACTACATGTGATATATGATTCTGGTTTATGATGGTGACATCTAATTTATGATTTCGATCTATGATGGTTTTGTTTCAAGCTAACTTGATGTGATATGTTCATACATCATGATTTGGTCAAAGATTCTAGTTGACTTGTTGTGATAGGAAGCGGATAGGATTGCAAGTGTACCTTATTGATGGGCCACCAATGAGGTAGGATTTGAATTTATTTTGAATCTAATGGAAGTTATGTGCTTGGTACAAGAAGCACGGAAATTCCCAATTGGGTGGTCGAAATCAACTGCAAGAATTAACAACAACAACAAAAGAAATTGGAACATGCAACAATACGCTGGTAAAGCACTCCAGGAGAAGGACCATTGTGGGACACTGGTACCCAATAGTGTCCATTGATTGCCATGAGCATGCTATGATCGATATGATGGTTTTAAGGAAGATATATGCCTTGGTTTTGTATCTTCTGATGTGAGGAAGCCTTGCCAAGGGATGAATCGATCGGGATAGGGGATTCTGAGGAACTTGGAAGGTGAGTGACTGCACGAAAGGGGGTGACCGATTTCTCGGGGGACTATGTAACAAAGAAGGGAAGGCCAAGGATATATTTGTTTTAGCCATGAGCACTGCCATATGGAATCAAATGCACATTGTGAGTGTGCCCTGGAACAATGAGCCGATAACTGTTAACTGAGAGGACAAGTGGCACAGGATTATAGCACTGGACATTAGATGCAACTTTGATCGCGATAGTGGATTTTAGACTTCCAGGGAAGGAGGTGAATCCTGGAACTACTTTTGAGGGTGGAGGTGTGATCCTATGGATTTCGTTGTTGATTGATATGGGCATCATATCCTTTTATTTTCTGGTTTAGAAAATGTGCATATGTGTATATGTGGTTATTGCAAATACCATAATGAGCTGTGTTATAAAGCTACAATATGCGGTATGGTTGTTATCTGGTCATGTTGTCCTGATGTTTTGATTTTGAACATGTCATTCACTGTAAATACTGCAACGAGATAAGTTATAAAGCTTCATGGGAAATATGTTTTGTTTTGTTTTTGTTTTGTTTTTTTTAGCGGTTTTGCTGACGTCTTGGTGTGGTTTAACACAGAGGACGATGTTCCCCAAGGGGGAGGGTTCTTTAAAAACACTGGTGAAAATTCCATGTAATAAAAGTTAATAAACGCAAAATAAGACCACATGGAAGGGACACGTATTCCACGCTGAATGTTGGGCATGACATCCTAGTGTGGGTGTTCATTTCGGTTTATTATGGCTAAGGAAATTGGCAAAGGCAAAGGAATTAAAAGGAAAAACAAATTTTTGGCACATTTGTTTATGAAAATAAAGGAAATTAGGAGAAAAGTAAGGTGAAAGGTCATAGGTTGCATGTGAGGAAGAAATTGAAGGAAAATAATGGAAAATGAAGAAATAGAGGCCTCATTGATAAAAAGGTTTCTGAGGATCAGTTGGAAAGCTTGGTCAGTGTTAAGCTCTTGGCAAAAGTTTTGCTCAGGTTTCAATTTGGAGCAAGGAAAGGAAAATCAAGTAAAATAAGGACAAGGAAAGGAAAGCAAGGATCAAGCGAGGAAGAGCAGGATCAAGTAGCTTCAGCAAGAATACTTGCAGGTATCATATTGCATGTGTGATTTCCTAGCATGTTTTGACATGCATGGATTTGCATGTTGGTGTATGGTTCTCTTGTTATTAGTGGCATGGTTTTGCCGGGTTATGACAATGATTTTCAGCCTAGCCTTTCCTTTTCCGGATGCCATAGTGTGTTGGGATATTTATCTCAGTTTTGAGCTTTGGTTTGCCTGAGAGATAAGGAGACGAAAAATTCCTCAAGGATAATGATGGATTTTGGATGGCATTCCAAGTTCGGTTCAATTTTGTGATTGGAGCACCAGTTTGGTGTGATCACGGTTTGGTGAGGGTGGAGGTGGTTTAGTCTCTAGATTCCCTTGGTTGTTTTTGGATTGGGTTTTCCATGAGATCCCACATTCATGCTTGGAATATGTTACGGGGGTGATTGGCTGAAAGAAATATTTGGTTCATTAATGTCTATGGTTGGGTGGTATGTGGAAGTACCGAACATGGTCGTATTTTCCTATGATTAATGAAAGCTAAGTTCTCTTGATTTTGCACTTGTTTATATGTGGATTTAATGGCTGCTATATCTATGTTATTTACATGGTTTTATGCTGGTTATAAACATGGTTAATTGATTGGTTCATGTCATGGTTATTTCATGTATTTACTTGTAATTGTTGAATGATGGATGAAAGACCTAATTGATGTTATAACAATTCAATGGAGAAGGTGGTGATCCTTCTTGTCATGTTTCATAAGTGTTTTCAGTCATTCATGCTCTGTCTTGTATCCTAGACCTGTAGGTTTCATTGATGCCAAGTGTTTGACAGAATTTCAGTCCCAATTGGGGATGGTCAGGCTTAGTCCCGAGGTTTATTTTTGGTTTATTAGCTTTTTCATCATGTCTTTGATGGATTCTAGAAGTTATAACAAGTTCTGGGCAGTGGCCAGAATTATGGGCTAGAAAAGTGCCATGAATTCCACGAATGATGGCACAGGTCTTCTGGGAAAAGTACCTAGACATCGGCTTGCAGGCCTGTGAGAGCATCCAGAGGTCCATGGATGTTGGAATGCCTATAACATGAGAGCATCCACAGGTTAATATGCATAAAAGAGCAGTGGGACCTAGGGGCAGGATGTCTAAGTGGTTGAGATGTCTCCTAGGGTTGTTGTTGCTGATGTGTAAGGTATGGTTGATGTGTTCTGTCGATTCCATTTCCTTAAGGTCACCAAGGAGGTTGAATCCGTTAAGTGGCCTCTCTCATCACATGTTTACCTTGATTGGATGGTTACTTGGGTAGATGTGGGAGGAGGGCAGTTACATATATCTACCATGTTCTTTAACTCAGGTGGGGACCTTGGTTGTATTTGCATCTGGATGATGAAGATTATGTCCCTTAATGCTGGCAACATTTGTGTGGTGGTATTGGATAAACATCGAAGCATCAACCACTGACTATGTGGTTTGACTAAAAATTACCAATGAATCTCCAAGTTGATATTGGTTAGTTGATCGATAGCTTTGGTTCACTTCTTGGAGGATTCTTACCACATTTTAGTAAGAGGTTTGATATCGGGAAATGATCCTTCGGGGAAACTTGATATGATATTGGCTTGAAACAAGTTATCGCTAACTTCTTTAATGAGATTATTTGAAATATCCATTGCATGAAATACTGCTACTTCCATTTGTTTGAGGTGAACTTCCCATTATCTAAAAACAATTTCTTTGTATGATTTTTCAATTCTAGGAAGATAGGCTAATCTTCCGTCTCTGCTTTATTTCCATGATAGGAAACCGACAAATTTCTCTTCTATGTCATCAAATTAAGTCTTGACATCTGATAGCTGATCTATTAGGCAACTAGCTATGTTGCATAAATCATGAATAATTGCCAATTTTTGGAAAAATACAATCTGTTGTTGAGCAAGAAGAGTATTCAACTCTTTTACTTCCTTCTCAAACTCAGTTAATTCATGATTAACACTCAATTGTTCAATCCTGCTTTGCAGCTCCTGGATTTGAGAGTCTCGGGCCTGTAAATCAATATCATATTGAACTCTGATGGAGTTAAAACTATTCTGGAGTTTCGTGACCTGTCCTTTCCATTGTTATGTGATCCTTTGTTTCCCAGTTTCAATGCTTTGTTCTAAGAGCACAATATTTTATTCTTTCTCCTTTAACATCTGCTGCACTTCTATAGCTTTTTCCATTGTAGCTGAAGCACAAGCACCTATGAATTGGGTAAGCCTACCCAACTCCTCTGTAGGAGTCACCGAAGAGCCTCTCCATA
Source organism: Pinus taeda (assembly GCA_000404065.3). Taxonomy (NCBI): domain Eukaryota; kingdom Viridiplantae; phylum Streptophyta; class Pinopsida; order Pinales; family Pinaceae; genus Pinus; species Pinus taeda. The sequence continues at coordinate 23,723 of APFE030437654.1, read as the reverse complement.
ACATCTCAAATATTCATTTCTAGAAACCAATGCCTGGCACTGATCAATTTTCCTTTTCTTCCTCTCCCTTTTGACCACAACCTTGTGCTGAGGGCTGTAAAAGATATCAAGCGGAGGAATTTATTCAACTCTTAACACAACCTCGGATGAAGGGAAAACTAGTATACCTTTAATATATTTGTCCTGCAAATAATTCTCAGGAGCCTTTTTTGTTATCGAAGTCTGTTCAAGGCTTTTGGAAGTGTCTTGGACTTTCTCTTTTAGAGGATTTTTAACAACTTAAGGTTCATTAGCCTTACAATTTAGAGCCTGATTATATTTATCCCATATTTCTTCTAGCCTAACATTTGGCATAAGAACCTCTACTTGGGAAGAAGAGGAGGTGACTATTTCTCTTGATTGAGAAACATCAACAGATTGTGTAGAACCGACAACTACAACATAATCAGGGATTGTCCTTTGCCGAGAAATCGTTAATGAATCCATAGGAAGATTTACTAGCCTTGAGGCCATGTATTGGGTGAAATAAATCATTTATTGTGGAATTAACTATTGTTTTTCTTGTTTCAAAACCATTGAATAATGATAATCCCTCTCAAACAAATCATTAAATCTATCTGGCTCATGGGAAAATTTCCTGATGATTGATGCAACAATAATATTTTTGACAGTTTGATGAGGGTTGCACTCCTCGTTGGGAATAGTGGGGAAACCAAGCCCTTGAATAGAATTAGTATCAACGACTGCATGCTTGAAGTCATCCAAGATATATATATCACACTGGATAGGAAAAAACAGGCCACACATTTTTATTCGATTCCTTCAAAACCTTAGAAATATTGTTTATTACAGTCTGATAGGTTATTTCTCTCACAATAAGTTTGTTAGGAATGAATAAAGGTAACACATGAGTTTGGACTAGACTTATGTAGACTCAAACATAGGTGAATAATTCCTCACCAAACCAGTTTCCAACTCGGAGCAAGTCAGTTTCAGCTTCTAACGATACCCGTGGGGTCCTTTTATAAAAAATAATCTGGTAGATGGGTAGCATGACTCCATGACAAATTTTATAGGAATGTGGTAGACATTTTGAATCCGTCAAAATATCATGGTAGATTTGAATCGAGGTTGGGTCTTCTAAATTTCACTTCCAACCCATAGAGGAAAAGTCCATGGTGAAACACAGGGTGTCCATTATATAAGCGCTCATGTAGAAGGGGGTTATTATGTTCTCAGAGACTCTGCGTTTGCTTATAAATGACAATATGTGGGTGGCTAGGTTATATGAAAGTATATTACCCCAATCAAAGATAAAACCCTCTGAAGCCCCATCAATAAGTGGTGTCCATTGATCAATAAACTTCTGTGTATTAGGTTGAGCAAAGGGTCTACACATCATAGCAGCTACCTGACAATAGGGACCAGCAAGGGAATCTACAACGTACTTACTAATTTCCTCTCAGTTGTGCTTGGTTGGATCCGTCCTCCATCCTCTAATTAGCTTTGACGCATGGTCGTGTTCTCTCATGAATGCTTCCACAAATTTCTTGTCATATTTACACTTTGGCTCAGGCAGATGGTACATCCTGCTCAAATATTCGCTAGTAAAATATTTGATGACCGTGTGCTTCATTGTAATAATATTCCAGTTAGAAATGCTCATATTTTCTAAAACCCAACAAACCATGTCTATATAAGGAATAATTTTAGGCCGAGCTACAATCCTATGCAAGAAGGAATTAGCCACATTACTATAGGTAGTGATTGAAACCAAGGTAGAATTTTCTATAGTCATTATCCTTTGAGTGAACTTGGTTTGCTAATCTTTAAAGAGTTTATACATGGATTCCCATGAGGACTGACCAGAGTCTTTAGTGCATATTGTATTTGAGAATAACCCTGGCATGTCATTTTTGTCTTCAACGCTTTCGATTCGAGGAGTGGCAGATTGCTGTTGCACCATAATTTTCTTCTTTCCTTTCCCTGCTTTAGACATTTCTTCAATGTTACGAAGGTCAGGACTAGCCTATAGCAGAAAACACAGGGATGAGCAATAAACTTATACTCATAGAGGACTTAGTGCAAATAATGAGTCTTTATAACAACAATCTTCTTCTTTAAAGCAAATCTTGACAAAATCGAACTGAAACGAATGAAAATGTTTGTGATTTTGAAAATAATAACTTCCCCACTCTCAAACATTAAATGTCGAAACGTGAATTCACGTGGCCTTTCCAAATCAACATATCGGAGGTGGAATATCGGAGAAATGAATAGGAGGGATGCGTTTAAAAGTTACGATAATGGGAAATTTTGATGAAATAACGGTTTAAAAGGAGGTGGGAAGCGATATCGAGAAATTCATATTAGGGTTGGAATATCAAAGTTTTCATATCGGGGATTTAAGTAACAAGATTGTGATGTGAAAGTTCTGATAGAGAGGTCTAATGGAATATCATAGTATTGACAATGGGAGATATTGGAAATGAAAGGCATTAGAGCTGGGAGATATTAGAAGTGCAAAATATGGGAAGTGTCACATTTTAAGAGTTACGGTATTGCTAGTACCAATATAATAAATTCCAGTTGTGTGGTTGACAGATAGTAGTTGCACGCATGAATTATGATAAGACTTTAGTAAGATCCCTTGAATAAATAAAGCAATCATCGGGGAGAAGTTTTATCGTAACTTTCTCAAAGAGAAGTTATGATATAATAAGGATCTGATGGAAGTCTTCCAAGGAAGCTTTGAATTTTATGAGAGGGGAGTTATCAGGGTTAATGTTTATTGTAACTTTTTAAAGGTGGAGCTCCGATAAATGGGTTCGGATAACGGAAACCTTTCAAGCCTATCAAATTCTATATGAAATCCAAAAATGCCCTAACTTTATTAAAATTTGAAGAATTTTATTAAAATCAAAGAAGGGTCCCCATTATTTATTAATAACTAAATAAAAATAAATGGGGGGTTGTTGAATACTACAACACCTCCCTAGCTCTAGTCCAAGAAATTGAAGAACAACCCTGCTCATATTTGCATCAGAGATTGTCCGAAATACTTAAGCTATAAGAAGAAAGGGAAACAGCTAACCAAACATATGCCAAACATTAGAAAACAATCAAATCTTGGTTCGATTCTAGTTCAATTGGTAATAAGTTGTTTAAAGTTGGTGATTTAGTTATGAAGTGGGAAAAAGGCCATGAAGGAAAGGGAAAACATATCAAATTTAAAAAAATTATGGCTAGGCCCATTTCAGATTGCAGAACAACTTGATCCATCTACATTTATTTTACAAGATCTTCAAGGAAGAAAATAATCTCTTCCTGTAAATGGACTGATCTTGATTTTTTTCCTGAAAATTCATTATGGATTTTGTAAATATGTAAATAATCACATGTACAATTCGGTGTGTTATTCTTAATGTTTTCCTTTCCTTTAAATGTCCTTCTTTTCTTCTTTTGGTTTTTCAAGTCATGTGCTATAGCTTTTGACTATGTATATGTGCTATTTGTAAATATCTACTATTTTTAAGCAATATTGTTTTTAAAATGGAACACCATTAATATGATATTGCTATGATTTTATTCAAGTCTCCTAATCAACAGAGTCTTTGATTTTTATTTAGTTTGGTTTGTTTGTCATTATGATGCGGGCTATTCTTAACCCCTAGTTAATGAAAGACAATTATACTTATTAAACAACTAATATAAAATATTCAGTCTCCAAGATGAAAATATAATCAAGTATAAGTTTAGTCATCTAAAAATTCTTCCGCCATCCCATCTTTTAAGGAGTATATTTGCCTCCCCATCCATTAATTAAAATATTTTTAGAGTTTAATTCAAAATTATAAAATTAATTTAAAGATAGGACATCTCATCATGAGTCGACCTACCATGATCATGATATCTGACAGCTGTGACATTACCACATCTCGTCACCAAGCTAGGGTAATGGCTTATAGTCACATGACTATAAGACAAGAGGGCTAATCACGAGTCAACTTATTCACCTTTGTTAGGTTTTGTGAATGGATTTGTCAACATCTAGTTACCAAGCTAGGATAAGGGCTTTAAATTGATATAAATTCTAAATTCTAAAAATTGCTTTTAACATGTTTACTCTAAAAAATCTTGCTAATGGGTGGGATATTGGCATTTATGGGGTTAAAAGGTAACCCCGTCGAGGCTATGGATGTCTGCTGGCAGCAGTGGCTCTACTTGTGGCATTGAAGTTTATTTTAACACTAAACTCTACTTATTACTTTGTATTTACAGAGTTTTTTTTTTTTTCTCTGTAACATCTAATTCTATTAACTGGAAATCAAAATATTTTTACATAAGTTGGCGGCTGCAAGGGTAGAAGCCCACAAGCCTTTCACATTACAAAACTGCCCCATTACTGTAGAAACCGGGGAGAATCAGAGACATATAGCCAATTATATTGGCTTTACAAGCATACAGAGAGTGATGAACAAGAAGATAAACAAAGAAACAGAACTGGTAGCCCGGGTCCAAGAAACGAACAGATGCCGCATCGATGAGAGACCCAAAACTGGAGTTGATGCTGTCAAGCTGAGTCCTGGCCAAAATGCCTGGGCAATGCTCCCGGAGCATCCACCGAAGAACCAAAAAAAGCAAACCACATCGCCAATTATTCATTTTTCTCAGCTTCCCCCTGTGTCTCCTCGGCCTCCAGACACGCGTCGTCCTGACTGAGTAGCTCTTTATCACCCAACACTTTGCCTTCCGGCACCTTGTCGGTGGTTCCTGCATCGGTCTCCACTTCGAATTGATCACAATCAACCAGGGGAGGGATTATGGGGGGAAAATTGACCTGGATAACCGGTTCAGTCTCCCTTTTTATACCCATAGAATTCTTGGCAGAGGAGCGCTCACTACTGTGAGAGGAATTGGGGTCAATGCAGGAGAGAGGGGCGACCTGGTTAACTTCTTCAGACATGATAATGGTAATCTGGGCAGAAATCAGAGGCCTATTCAGGTTACTCTAGAATTTGAAATGGGTGGACTGAAAGGCACTGTTAGGAATCGGTTGGCGAGAAGGATTGCTGGGAGGAGGATCCTCAGGAGAGGAGGAAAGGTTGATGGTCATGAGCACAGGGTTGGGCGGAGGATGAGCAGAGGGTCGCTTGCTGCTGCCAGGGCGATCACCCAAACGGGTTCGCTTCCCTGGACGCTTCATGCTACTAACAGACACCGAAAACCCAAAAGAACAGATCCTAAACCCAGAAGAATGCCTTAAATGAACCGTAGGCTCGAGAGAATAAACAAAGGAGGCTCATGACAGAGAAACAGAACAAATATAACTGATATTGCAATGAATAAACCACTTACCCCAGGCCACCGAAGGGTTTCCTCTGTGCAGCACGTAGGTAGAATGGAGGTGTTGCAAATTCAAACTCGAACAGGCTCGAATCTCACCTCTGAAACCAGACGCATTCTCACCTGCGCACCCTATCTGAAGAATAAACTGAGCCCCAGAAGCCTGAACCCAGGAAGTGGAGAAAACTACGGGGAGCTCCATGTAAATAACCCACAGTAGGCAGCTTCGGGCCTCGGCCTGCATTAATGGTGCCAGCCTACTCCAGCCTACGGCCATAAAAACATTCTTCCCGCAATCAGAAGAGATCTGGGGCTCCACGCTGCGAAGCAGGTGGCAGTACCAGGGGCGTTTAATATGCATGAATGCCATTTATGGTTAGGACGACACCCAGATTCGGGAGTGCTCCCTCAGGCTCAGGTCTTTCCTCCTGCACCAGATTGTTGAAGTCAAGCAGTTGGGATTCCAATAAGAGATTTGCTGGAGCTCCAACAAGAAGAGGCCGACCACAGTCCACTCCCAAGTTAGCAAGGAGGTCCGCAACTTTGTTCCCATCTCTTATAATGTGAGTGAAGGAGATCGCCCTATTAAAACTAATCCATCGCTCAATATGGAATAGTCGTTGAGCCAGTCTCCAACTATTGCAAATTTTGGAAGAAGGGGAGCCCTGAAGGATCCTCGTAGCCATTTGAATGAGGATTTAAGAGTCTCCCTCAATGATGAGCGGAAAAAGGTTCCTGTCTTGTGCTATTAGAAGCCCTTGCCAAAGACCTTCTAACTCAGCAGAATTTTTGGTATCCCAGCCATGAGAGCCCAAGAAGGTTATAATACTGTTTCCTTTGTGGTCTCTGATAATTCCTCCGAATCCTGAGTTCCCAGGGTTACCCTTGGATGCCCCATCGAAGTTGAATTTATATAGGTCTTTTGGGGGAGGTGACCACTTCACCAGAGGTGAGCCTTTAGGGGGCCTTGTTCCCTTGATTAACTGGTCTTGCTTTCTGTGGAATTCCCAATTATTCCAGATTGATTGTTCCTGGGGGAGAGTGGGGAGATCCTCCTGGTACCAAGTTTTTAAAGATATGGTTTCTTCAATGTTTTGCTTTATTTTTTTCCATATCTCATCCAGAGATTTGAATTGATCTTTGAAGATTCTGCCGTTTCTCTCTTTCCAAATGGTCCAAGTTACAAAGCCTGGGATGAGCTTCCAAAGAAAATTTAGTAACTTGCTTTGATAGGGGGGGGGGGGGTCCCAGTTGCATATTGTAG